>VNJV01015817.1:0-27593 GCA_008042635.1 Drosophila nikananu | reverse complement strand
GTATGGGGTCCACAGTAATCGCATTGAGTCAGTTCAGAAGAACTTTTTACTTTTCGCTTTACGCGGTTTGAACTGGGATACAAACCAGAGGTTACCCTCGTACTCTAGTAGACTCCTTCTAATTAACTTACCTTCTTTAGCTAACCGTAGAACCATGCTTGGCGTCACCTTCATTTTTAATCTTATCCACGGTGACGTGGAAAGTGCTGACTTGTTGGGTCAGCTAAATTTTCACGCACCGAGTAGAAATACTAGATCCTATATTCCCTTAGTTCTGCGCCACTGTAGGACATCTTTTGAATTGCATGAACCCTTTAGAGTCCTATGTGCAAATTATAACGATTTGTACATAATAACGTCAAATGTAGATAGCCTTCCCAAACTAAAAACCTTAATACTAACCCACTTAGTACGCATGCAGGCAAACAATCCGGCAGCACGCCAGTAGTCACTTCCTCGTACACCTTTCCTATTATTTCACATTTTCGCGCCCACTAACACCTAACACGAACAGGCACGTGCTTGGTGCAATACGGGCCACTTGAATGTACTGACCTTAGTGCATCAACGTCCAGTTATAGTACAACACATAAGTTTTCCAGACAGAATATGATATTCACTATCATAAAATACAGCTAACCTTATTTCAAATATTAGTTTTTTATAAAAAAGTTTAGCCTTCGCGCTATTTTCTCTATTTTTAATTGTAGTATTGTTTGATAGATTTAATGTATTTAAATAGAAATTTATTTATTATTTAATTATTCTTAGGGGCAACAAAATAAATACTAATTCATTTATTTGCTATTTATTTTATTTTATTCAATCATTGGCAACCCTAAAAACGTGTAAAATTTATCGATAACAAAGAAGTTTTCATTAGCCTTTGACAACACTTTTTTCCTTGACTTCTTACCCTGATTGTCTGGCATAACTTTTTCTATCCCCTCATTTTTATTGTCAAAATGAATAGCTACGATGAAGCCTTGTACAAAGTGGTAGACCAGATGTTGGCGGCCAAGAACTGCGGGGTGGAGAACGGCTTCATGCGTCACTCTCTAGTGGAACTGTTGCGGGACAGTAAGTAACCCCGTTTCAATAACCAAGAAAATGAGTAATCCCTTGTCTTCCCCTTTGAGAAATCCGTGAGATTGGCATTCGCACCAGCAACGCGTCCAATCACGCCGGCCGCACTATGCCCACCTTCTTTGATCTGGAGCACACCCTTGACCAGATGGGCGTCTTGGCGGCTGACCTCAAGGACATGTGCGATAGTCAAAAGCGCGCCCGGCCTCCTATCCGATGTCCAGCGCCTAGGACACGGGACGAAGACTACCACAAGGTGCCAAAACCGATGCTAACTGCGCCCAGCTCCCGGGAACTGACCGGCTGCTCCCACATCCCTGACAGTTTTCCGCCCTTTCCCGGGCCGCACACCTACAAGAGCACCCCCATAAGGAAGAGTACGGAGAAGAGGTACGAGGAGGTGCGCTACTTGCACGCCAAGAACCAGTTCTGCACCAAGCAGGCCCTCAATGGATTTTACCTGGGCTGCGAGCCTAATCTCTCGCTGACCGGCAGCGATGAGCAGACGCCCGACTGCTGCAAGGTTCTCATTTCGGATCCTCGCCAGAAAATGGCCTGTGTGGATGCACTAATGCCACGCAGCGAAATCTTCGAGAAGGATATATACGAGGCCAAGGATGTGATTACTCATGGAGGTACTTGTAGATAATGGCTAAAGTGATATAATGGAATATCAAGTTGATCTAGATATAATATCCTCATTTCTGAACCATTTCCAAATCTTTCTCAATTAACAGTTTTCTAGAGCTCTTATGACTCTACTTTCTTCAAATTATATTTTTCACATGCTTATTTTACCTCTAAATAATATTTAAAATCAATATCCAAGTCCCTGAAGCACTGAACCAAGGTATCCCGAGTTGATTTCATTATGCAGCCATCATCATCTTCACATCGTCATAACAACTTTTAACCCCAACAGCCCTCCACTGCCCCTTCCTGATGGAGCCAAAGATGGAGAGTACACACCAATACAACGGAGCCGAGGTCGTGGTAATGCACGTGGTACCCAAGGATGAGGAGCTGACCTCCAACTCCGATGAGGATGAGATTAACTGGTCAGTGCCCGACTGAAAATGAATTAAGCTGCTGCACACGAAATGCTTCCATTACACAGACACGGTCCACGAAAAAGTGTGAGAAAAATAAATTCATTTCAATTACATTTCATTAAGGGCTGCCACACGTTGCCCGGGAGAAGGACGAATGATGCACGGGGCAGAGTTCATCGGAGCAGATGCTGCCTGCCTGCCTGGCTGGATGCCTGGCTGGATGCTTCGCTGGCTCCTGCTGGTGCCGCCACCTCTGCTGAACGATTCCAAAGTATTAAATAACTTTGTAATTTAATTAACTTTGACGTCGGCGCCGCCGCTTAACTTTGATTAACGTTTGCAATTTTTCAACAACTTTCGACCCAACTTCTTCTCGGCAGCGACACTCCTGAGTGGCAGTCGTCCGTTGGAGCCAAAGGATTGCGACTGTGATTTCTTCCTCCGGCTCGGATTACAAGGGATTTGCAGAGTCTGTACCCCAATCTTCCGCTCGAATATCCCGGGTATTTGAAATTGTAGCTGCCAAGCAGCAGAGCGCGGAAAGGGTTACGGGTGACGGGAATATCGAATGCAATTAGAGCTGCTTTGGAGGGAGGAAGCAATCAGTTCAGATGACTAGCTAATAATCCCAGGGAACGAACATAATCGTTATCTTTCGATAGAAAAGAAAACTTAATCAAGGAGATGGAGGGGTTTCGGGTAGCAATCAAAGTTGAGCTTCCTTTAAGGCTTCTTATGTTTAGCTGGTAATTATTTATAGAGGAGTAATTAGCAATACAATTCAGAAAAATTCAGCCATGTATTTAATAATTATTGTTATAATTAGGTCATAAAAACAGTTGTAATAAATAATTTATCCATTACATTTAATATGAAAAAATGTGGGAAAGGAATAATTATTTTAAACTATGAACATTAGCTTTTGTTCGCTAATAGTTATGTTATAACATTTGTAGTCTTTCGTGAAATAAACTCATTAAAATAGGATCAATATTAAAAAGAAATTTATAACAAATGGTGATTAAAGTTGCATTAATCCTTGTATTATTTTTTGTCACTATACAAGCATTAATGCAAATTGACTCTGAATTAGTAATTAATGTGTCTTTTTAGTAGTATTTTCTGCTTTTTATTGTCCATAACAAAGTGATATTTAAGCTCTAATGAAACCCACTCATGTTCCTTGATAAAAATAATCGTTACAAACTAATATGTCGCAATATTTTAACCAAAATGCAGCTTGAATAATTCAGAGCGCTCTCTTTTTCTGTAAAGAATTTGCCTGTTGAATTTCTGTAATCAAATTGGTTCAATAAATAACTCTAATGACCTGGAAACATGACGCATTTGTTTCAAATTCCCGAAATGCCGGCCCTTTTCTGCTCATCATTTTGGCTCATCATTTAGTCATCAGCTTTGAATTGGTTTCAACATTTTCCGCCGCTGATGATTTTATTCGGCAGCAGAATTTTACACACAATTTGACTTTGATATTGTGCCAGGGTCGGTGGGACAGAGGGGTTTATTCTGGGTGGGGGGATGGCCAGGGGCCAAAGATCAGACGGCTGGCAAGCGCCGGCTGCTTGCAGGCCGCTTCACTTGCCAAATTTTTCGACTTGGCTGCCGGTTACTGTGCCATTAAAATGCATAAACATAAACAACAGGGGGGGAACAAATTTGTAAAAGGCCAATAAAAACGAAATTACATTTATGTGGGAAACATGGCCAACGAGAAATGTGCAATAACAAAAAAGGAAAAACAACAAATAAAATACAGGGATAATTTGGTGGAGTGAATGCATTTTTTACATTCTGTGTAGTTATTGAATATATTAGTTAAGTGTAATAAAGTAAAGTATTTAAAGTATTTAAGATTTTCAAAAAATTCATGCTTTTCCAGCTTTTTAAATCTGTGCAACTCATAAATTTATAATTTTTTAAAATAATTATTAGTCGAGTAATTAAGTAACAATTTGAATTATTTATTATAACTTAAGTTTAATGTTCTCCCTCAAGAGGAAGTGCTCTTCTGCTCAAATATTTCGTACTTTATTCTCCTAAGAACTTACAACAAATTCTTGAAACTATTTAACTTAACAAGTGTTCACTGTAATGACAGAGAAAAGGAAGCCACGCGAAGAAAGGCCAACAAATGTTTAACAAAAATGTGTTAGACAGACTATGCTTTTTGTTGTTGCTGTTTTTTTTTTGTAGCTGTGCCCAATTGCGTTTGTCATTTTAACCCAGTTAACCCATGTTGGCCAATGTGCAACTATCTATGCACAAACACACACACACTCTGTCACATTCACACATTTTCTGTTTTTGTTTCCATTGGCCACAAAATTGCTTTGGCATCTTTGTTTATTTTCCGGTCAACAGATAAAATTCAATTCTACATAAAAAACGAGAATGAAAATTATGGCAGCTCAGATTAATATTTAGCTATTCTATATTTTATACTTATTTTCTTTTTGCATATTTATAGTTCGAAAAAAAAGAGTTTGATAAAAAATTGGTGAATATAAGGTGACATTTCCCTAATATATTTGTGTTATAAAAAATGGAAAACATTTAAGTATTTATTGAAATTTCTTACTGATTTCTTAATGCTTTCAAAACAACATCGTTTTTTATGATGATGAATAAACCATTAAAAAATATAAATAGAATTATAGGTTTAAATACAAAGGAAAAAGAAAACAAATACAATTTAATAAACCAGAAAAAAACCCCTCTTTTTATGACCTTAACATAAATATTAAATTATTATTTCCTATTAAATACCGAGTAAGGAGATAATGTACACCCCTTTTTGCATGTAAGGTAACTTGCGAGGGTGTAAACCCATCTGACCTCAGGCCATATAGTTTTTGATTTATTTATTCTAGTTGATAAAAATGCGGCCTGACTGTTGCAAAAAAAAAGGCGAAGCCCAAGCGGATATCCTAACGAAGGGCGGGGCACAGAAGGTCGAATGGCGGCGGTAAAAAAGTCGAGTTCTGTCATAAAGTTCACATTTTCATTTCCGTTCACGGACCTTCGCCCGCATGTGTGTGCGTTTCGGGATGAGTGTGCCACCGCCTGTGTGTGTGTGTGTGTGTTTCGGCCATGTTATCTTGTTTACTTGCAAAGAGAAGCCCCTCGACGCACTGGGGGGAAGCAACCACAACAACAAGGACCAACAACACGCCCATAACAACAAAAGCCAATTTTTCATAAATCTTTTTTGCAGCTCTCGTTCCCCCCGCCCGCATGAATTTTTACAGCTGCATTTAACCTTTTTCTCTTGACATTCGGTTTAAATTTTATGCCCGTGTGTGCCATAAAAAAGTTCCTTACGAGCGTGTTGCTCATCCGCCGCGTTGGCTGCGCGTCGCTCATACGCCTCGTTGTCTGATCCGCGCCATACAAATTGGTGCCTCGTTGTAATTATGATGTTTTTACGCCTAACGAGAAGTGGCTCGGGTAACACTCTTAAGCAAATCAATTCAAGTTCACGCTTCTTATTTATTTACGTGTTTTTTCCCTGTCCGCCCACCATTCCCACACTTCCCTTTTTCCTGTTGTTTGCCATGGCGCGTGTGTGAAATTTTACTTTCCATTGCCTTTTTCCCAGCCTCACTTTCTTTGGCGTTGCGGTTTCAGTCATTTCTTCGACTTGGCCCGGCTTTATTTGATTTTTATTATCAAGCGACTGCCTTAAAAAAAAACGGCAAACCAGAAAGGAAAAAGGGAAGGAGAAAACCAAGCCAGGTTTTTTTTGCCCGTGTTTTTCCTCGCCCTTGTCGGGCATCTTTTCTTCTTTTGCGGCTCGTGTTATTTATGCTGTCTGCCTTTTGACACACACACACATACTCTCTACTCGCAGGGATATGGAGTCGAGGAAAATAAAGAAAAAGTGCCAGTAAATCGCTCTTGCTTCGTGTTTAGCATGAGAATGCTGCACGGCCTCGTTTGGGAATTACAAATTTTTGGGGGCCCCCAAAGCAACTGGCGCAACATCATCCATGGCTTGGGACATTCCCGAAAACTTTTGGGATCGAATATATGTGAATATGGTTGGCGGAAAACAAAAGAAGATATTAATATTCAGGGATTAATAATCCGAGAAGATGTCTGTTTATTTTAAATTACATTTTAGTGGAACATTTTAGGGGAAGAACCAAAATATCCTAATATACTTATATTTGTTTTCTTTTTCAAATTTAAGCACCTTAAATCGGAATATATCAAAAATAGTCCATAATGTAAGAATCGAGTATTGGTTATCCAGCAACTAATGCTCCTTTGTACAATTTAATTTGTTGAATCGTAAATGTATTCCCTATAAATCCCTTAGAGTGGTAAAAGCTCCCAAGTTAATACCCTAGAAAAGGTAAGCAGTACAAGGAATTACTTGTAAGGTAAGCCAAGAAGTTCCGGCTTCTGCTTCTGCTGCGCCTAGTTACCGCCTCCTCCATTCCCATTCACCTTTTATTCTGTCGGAATTCCCGGAGAATGACTTTTCCGAGAAGTAGTTTTTCGCCAAACAGCAACCGAAACTGGCCTGCCGCCGCTATTGCTGGTGGACGGGACCGGCACATCCCTTTTGGCTCATTTGTACGTGTTGTTAGCACGTTCTGTTGCTTTATGGCCGCTTTATTATGTTGCCGGGGAACTCACTTCCTTTTTGGCCAGATAGAGGAGGATTTCGCCCATGTGCGTTGCTGCGACGTTTGTTACTCGATATTATGGCGGCTATATAAAGACAAGTGTATACACCATTATATTTTTAGCATCGCTCTACGTGCGTAACGTGTTAAAAATAAAGCACAATTCCCTGCCCTGCCACATTGCGTATACGCCGGGTCCGGAGCTGTTCCATTACCCATGCGGGCCCTGCTCCGCCCCTCAGTTGGCTTAATTAAATTGATTGAATTTGATTGCCGGCAGTGGTAGAGTGGCACCCATGGCCTGTCCACGGAACGACGTTTATCATTCTCTGGCAATTTTTGGTCTCGGGCCTTTGGCAACTTTGCAGCCTTTGCAAAGAGGATGCAATTGCAGCTTCCCTCGGTTCACCTGACGAATGATTTCCCAGCTCTCTCTCTCCCCCTGACAACACTCAATTATGCAAATGTTTAGCACACTCCGGCCAGTGCAAAAGGCAGCAATTTCGGCGAAAATGCATTCCGAATCGAATTAATAAACCGGCTGGAGAGGAGAGACCGAAAACTCTATCGTCGTGGCAGCAAATGAAAATGTTCTCTGAATACCTAATGTGTTTATAATGCCAGAAACGTGCCAGCGTGAAGATATTTTAGCATGTCAAAGTAGCTGCTGCAGCTCTTTACCTATCTATCCTATGCTATAAAGCATATAGATACATCTTCCGTCAGGAGCCTGTCTCATTAGCTTGTCTCGCCGATTTGTGCATTCTAAGCAGCTCCACAGCTCCTCAACACACAGCACACTGGGCGGGCGTTGTCGAAAAGTCAGGAACTTTTCAACCACAAAAGCAGTCGATTTGCAACTTTCGGGAAACCATTTAGCAGAAGTTGTAAAGAAAATTTTGGTGAAAGCATAAAATAGTTATGAATTCTAAAAGTGGGCGTAAACAAAAGTCAAAGACAAGGCGTTTCGCTGGGAAAATGTATAGCAAAGTTTTCTATTATATTTCCAAGCCATAAATGCTTTCAGAATCTTGGGTAAGTAAGTTAAAGTTAACTAAAAAAGATCATTTTTTGGTTTAATGAGGGAATATTATAAATAATACATTTTTTGAATCTTATTTAATAAGTTGAAGTTCAATAAAGGAAACACTTGATTATTAAGATGGATCTGCATAGCAAGACTTAAATTTATATTTTCTTATTTTTTAAATAACAGCTCTGTATCCTATAAAATTTGTTTAAGTTAAGAAAACAAAAATATATACATAGCTATTCAAGTATACATTCTAATTAACTCCCAACTAATTCCTTTAAAGGCAATTCAAAGAAACCACTGTGCTCCCATGACACTGGAAGCCAGCTCATTTGCTTGGCCCCAGCAGGGGGCTTTCATTTCATAATCATAACAAAGCCTGGTGGCAGGCTGTCTGGAACAATGTCGGGGCAGCCGAACAATGGAATAATGACGACCACATAGCCCAGACAGCCATGAAAATCTGCGGAGATGCCCAGGCGAGGGCAGGCAGCGCAGGCGCAGCGCATTTCTCGAGTTTCCCGCTCGAAGGCCTCGAACAGTTGTGCTCCACTTCAGGTGGCGAGCAAAATTTCCGCAATCTTTCAAATCTCATTTTTATTGTGTTTATGGGGAGGGGAAAGCGTCAGGAAGAGCCAGCCACAAATCATTGCGAAATATCTTTAGCAGAAATGTCCCAGGGGCAGGTAATCCCAGGTGAGGATAGTTAGGATATTCATAGGGGGGTTTTTTTGATAAATATATTTAAAGGAATTTTGGTATTATTTATTTTATTTATTTTAATTACGATTATTTATGATTTCACATTATTTTAGCCAATAATGTTCTTCAAACAGGAATTTTAATTCCATTTTTGCGTAATTTAGATTTAAAATGTTAATGAGATTGAAAATGATCACGTCAAATTAAAAAAATTATAGAATTAAATGTTCAAAAAAAAAATATTTATAATATCAATTACTTATAAAATAATCACAATCAATTATAAAATAATATTATTATATAATAACTCTTTTATTTATAAAACTCACTATTAATTAGGTTTTTAAGCCGTATTTTAACATATATAAATCTCCAAAATGTTTATTATTTATATGTGATTTTATAAAATATGTTATAATATTAAAATATAGTATTCGAAATTCTTAAACATTTTTCTAATCAAAATGGGTTAACAAAAAGCACTCCAAATCTTTCTCAATTCATGGTGAGTTATGAGAAGATCCCCTTCGAAGTAGGCCCCTGTGCTTGGCGATCTGTGTCTCTAATGGGCTCGATGCTATCTAAAATGTTTATCTGAGACGATGCTCCGCTCCGCCGGCGGTGTGTATCTCCTCTCCCCCTGCCGCCTGCCTCTCTAATCAATTTCAAATGGTTTTCGGGGAGTTCGTGCCGGTCGCATTCACTCGCTCCCCTTATCAGCGTTTGGCAATCTTCCTTTGAAATATTTTTCCATATGGCTGCCGCTTCATCTCGACGAGATTAGACCAGCAATAATAAGAGAAATAACAAAAAATAAAAATAATGCAAGGCGGCCTGTCAGCGGGCTTAAATGTTGCCAGCAACATGTTGACAAGCTTTCACGCTGAGCGGCGTTAGCAACATGTTGCCGCTGCCGGGTCCATAAAACGTTTATTGCTGCAGGTCATGAAGCAGCCCATAAATATGAAATATTGGAAAATATTTACACACAACACACACACAGACAGACAGCCGCCTGCCCCAAGTGGAAAATGCATTTGGCTCTAGCGCAAAAATTTTCATTTCTTTAATGGGCAGGCGCTGGGGACGCGGCACGAGTCGTCGCAGTTCAGTAGCGAAGCGATCCCATGATTATCGAGTGTCTGTCTGTCTTGTGGTTGAAAAGTTCCGCGTTTTATTCTTGTTTTTCCCTTATTTGTTACTACTTCTAGTGTGGAGTGTGTAGCGTAGAAATTTGTTGGTTTTCAAGCACTTTTGTGACCTCTTGTCTTACATTTTAGCTAATGAAAGTTTCTAATATTTATTTTAATGTATGGAAAAAAATATTTGTAAAAAATACGCGTCATAAAATAACTGAATGTTATTGTGCAAAATTTAGAGACCTTATGACATTACTTCTGAAAAATAAAACAAAATTGTATAGGTAATTTTGGGGTTATTCGATTTTCTTAAAAAAATATAAGATTTTCAACTTATTAGCTTGGAAAAATATAAATAATGTTGATACACTTCAGGAAATTATATGACATATTTCTAAGAATTTATACCAGACATTTCCTGAACCAATTTCATACTTCCTTCCGATTTTCTTTATATCTAAATGACAAGAATATAAATAATATTTCATCCATTTAAAATTCTTATGCCTGCCTATCATTTGTTTTAAAACCTAAAAGCTTCATATACAGGATATGTATATTCCTTTATTTTAATGTAGACAGCTTAGGTATTATTTATCATATTTATTATAATATTTATAATATTATTAAATATTTTGTTTTTTATGTGCATAAAATAAGTAACTACGCTTTGTTTCCTAACTCTCACCACAATGCAATGGAGACCATTTTTGTGTGGCAGTCAGTACAATTCCCCAAGTCCCCCGGTCAGTTGACTGCACTATTCCCTCTCTCTCAAAAAAGAAAACATAAATAAAAAATAGACCACCCTCAACCCCTGGAAAAGTGCCTCGCAGCTGCCACTTGCCACACATGAGATGGCACGTTTACGAATTTGAATTCAATTTGCGGTGCACTCCGAGGGGACTTTGCCTGCGGCCAGAACGACAGCATGAACATGGCCGACCCCAGAGCCTCCCCTTTGACCTTTGCCAGCTTCTATTTTCGATGCGATTTCGTTGGCCTGAACTTGAAAACGTATTTGCAGGCACTCTGCCCCTTTCCCCGAAATGGATTTTATTCTTAAACATTATTTATTTAGCACTCCGCCTGCTGTCCTGGATGTCACACAGCGGCGAGTGTCCCTGAATGGGCTATATATAGGATGTGTATATTTATGGCCTGGCTAATTGAGCTCGACCTTTTGTTGCGGCCGCAAGTCGTGCATTTTTCATGGCATTTCCATTTGCACTAAGTGTGTATTCTGCATGTTTTATGCAGATTAATTGAATTATTTTCGATCCGGCCTACAGTATTTGGTAAAGTGCATTAAATTTGCACCGAGCCTGCCAGTTGATTGCACAAAGTAAAGCCAGTGCATATTAAACGATATATGAAATCAAATCGAATTCCGGAACAATGTCCTTAACAAGATAAATAAAATTCCATGCACGGGCGAGCTGAACAAATGTCAAAGGTGGTGGTGCGTTCTTTAAAAAATGGAAATGAAAATGTTCCGTTTTGTGTTCTCTACAAAAAGCATCAATCACACTGGCCAATTTATATGTACATACATCCCCCACATGCTGTTGACACATTTTCCAACTTATTTGACAGCTGCTGGAATGCCGCTGACAATTTATCCACTTTAATCCTCAGGTGTGGCATAATTTTGAAATAACCAGTGACCATGATTTATAATAGAACGAAAACAGCGCAATTGTCGGTTTTTATGGCCTATTCGTGTTTCGTACTTAATCATCAATCATTCAGTTTCTTTATTATATCATCGATGAATCCGTGGTATAAAACAGAAGAGTACATTTATAATTTAACCCAAATTCTGTTCGTTTCAATGCTGCAAATAAATCATTAAAGGCGAACATTTGATGTATCTTCAAAGTAAGAGAAACTGTGACATAAACGAAGGCCCAAATGATTGCCAGTTGCCATAAATTTTAAAATAATCTCCGGCATTCTTCGAAAAACGCCAGCTAAATAGCCTCGAAAGCTCCCCGAGCAGAGACAATTAATTGTCAATTAGGTTCGAGGGAAGCCTGTCGCAACAAGTGTTTGCTCTGCCCTTCCATCTCTTTTAAATATATACATATTTACTTTTTGTTTTAGATGGAAAACCGTCTGAGTCTCGAATTGCGTTGGGTATGACTAATTTAGTGCTATAAATAAGTAAGGAAAGTTGCCAAGAAAATTGGCACGCTTCTCGTTTCACAGACGCACTGAAAATGTTTACCCCAAAATTGAAGAAAACTACGTCGAAAAGTGAAAAAAATAGTGTGAACCAATTAGCTAACTAAATTATGGTGAGAAGCCTTAAAGCTTAGCGGATTTTTATATATATATAGCAAATGTTTGAGGTTTGTAGTGTGTTGAGAGTGCCAACGAAATAAGAAAAAGAATTAAAATGATTTCAGACTGTGTGTGTTTTTGATTATTTGGCGCTTTAATGTTTGCGAAACGGAAAAAGCCATTAAAAAGTCACTGAAAATAGAAACTGACGAAATTTTTACAAATAGAAATCATTGTAATTCGCGGATTATTTATTATTGTAAAGGAGGAATTTTGCGTGATGCCAAGGATGATTTTTTAAGATCTATACAAGAAATATTAACATAGAGAGTAATATGGCTTCTTTAAACGAATGATTTTCTGTTAACTAAAAAGTATAATAAATATAAATGTAACTTTTATCATTATGCAAATTATGTAATTTGTTTTATCTAGACAAATTTAAAATCTATATTATACTTATTAGATTCATTTATATCTATTCGTTCGCTTAAATTAAAAGCTTGCATATAACATCATGTTCAAAATAAGTTTTATGGCATTCTGCAGATTTATGTACCTTGTCTTTGTGTCAGCAAAAACATTAAAGAATATACTAAAATGTGGTATGTGTCACTTTTTTTGTTGTTTTTACTCATAGTGCTTTAATGCTTTATTTTAAAAGAAATGTCGTGAAAATCATGATTTGCTTTTAATGTCTCCCCGCCACGAGCTTTAATCATAAATGCTGGGAATTATTCACGGCCAGCTGGGAGCGAGTCCGCTGCTCATTTGCCTAAGTAAAGCCCCGGGCTCCGGAGATTCCGGCGATGGGGATGGGAATACATACATATATCCGTAAATAAGACAAGTTCTGCGGCTGGCTGGCCTTTGGCTGATTTTATGATCATATAGAACCGACAACTGAGAACCGACCGAGCCACTGACATGGGAACTTCCGTTTCTCGGGGCGGCAGGAAATGCAAATAAACAAAAGGCCAGAGTGCTCCCTCCCTGCAGAGGAGAATTGATTTTTATGGGCCGTAAGTTTGGGATATTTATGCAGGAGCACTCCGGATTTGTTTATGGAACTGCCGCCGCTGCCAATGCCAAAGCCGCACCACACACTCACTCGACCATCCCGAGTTTGCGGTATCTTTAATGGAACATTAGCACCACCAACTGTGGCCGCAGGAGCAAAAAATTATTATAACTTCAGCCGGCCGGCAGGCCACTTGATTATGCTTGATGGCCAGAAGCTGCCAGGCAAAAGCAAAAAAAAAGAAGTGGAAAAAATTGGATTCTCTACCATATCCGGAGGGCGTGGCACGTCACTCGTTTTTTGTGCGATTTATTCCACTTCTCCTCTTTATTTCGCCTTTTCAGGCTCTTTTTTATTATTTTAATGCGCGAGCATTAACAGCCCAAAAGTTTTGGCTTTTATTATTGCTCATTTGCACAGTCGCCCGTAGTCCTGGCAAACAAGAAAGAAAGGCGGAGGGATTGAGCAGGAGGAAGGAGCCAGTCAAAAGCCGGGGAAAAGCAGTGGAAAAGCGGCAAGTTTGGGGTAACAACATTATGTTGATTTCACTCACAATGAGCGATGGCACTTTGGTCAAGCGGAAATCCCCGGGATGGCGTGAAAGTTCTTTTCCGAGATTAAATAACTCAGACAAGTGGGCATTTCTTGGAATGCCAATGAAAAAGTTCGCCAAATTATACAGCAAACACATACAGTTGGGTTTTATATCATTTAAATGATTTTACTTTGGCAATAGTATTTTTTTAGGGCCCAATGAATTTTTGTAGTCGCTATAAAAACTTATTTGGCATAGACACTCCAGAGGGTATTTAAATTTTATTAAATTAAAGGGTCTTTCTCTTAGTCATTATTTTCTAATAAATTCTCTTGAATTAATTCTAATATTTACTTTAAAATCATAGGGTAAGCCCCAAGTGGTCTTGGCCTATTAATATTTTCTAATTTGTACATTTCCTCGATGAAAGAAAAAGGCCCAGCGAAAAAGTTCCTGAAAATTCAATAAGTTTTCCTTCAGATAAAAGTTGGTTTTCGCTAATATTTTATTTGGCTTTTCCTTTTGCACTTTTCAAGCGGATTCCTTCGCTTTGCGTTAACCGTTTTTCCTTTTTTTCGGGGCCTCGCGAGGCGTTTCACAAGTTTTAATTAGCCGCATTTTATGCAAACGTATTTAAATCAACAAAAAAGTGCTGAAAACGAGGCCCACGAGACAAAATTTGTAAAGTATCTGGAGGGTGCGCGGGTGTGGGTATGTTGGAAAATGTGGAAGGCTCCATCTGCGGGTGCGAGAAAATCAATTAGCCCACGGCTGAGTGCCCTCAACTCTTGCCTAATCGACATGTGAGAGAGTGGAAAACACCAGGAGGAGAATAATGATGAGGAGCAGGAGCAGGACGGGCTCTCATATCTGCAGCTCACTGCGCTGTTTCCGTCGTTCTTCGCCGCCGCTCGTTTCCGCTTCCTGCCTGCACTGCGGGTTTTCACTGCTCCTCATTCCGGCTCCTCCTTGACATCCTGCTCATCCCCATCCTCCATCATCCATTGCTGATGACTTTTGTCCTTGTTCGCCTTCGGGCAAATATTGAAACAACTGATTAGTTTGAGTGAGCTCAACTTGTTCCACATGCACATGTGTGTGGCCCTCCTCTGGCTGCACATCGAAACAATTAGGCCAATTTTAAGTTTAAAGGGTTGGTCATTTATTCACAAAGGGTTTGGGATCATTTCCAGAAAATGTTAAAGAATTCGAGAGGTGCTCCAATTGTTGGGAAGGTTTTAAAGATGTATCAAGTCTGATTTAATATAATTTTCTTCCAAGAACTAAGCTGAGTTCTTATAAAATTATGTTTAGCTTTTGTGCTTCTTAATAAAAATGTTTGAATAATACCTATATAAATGTACAGCAACATTTTTACAGATATTTAATTGTTTTAAATAAATTGAAATTGAAGTAGCACTAGAAATTTTTTAAAGAAACGTCTTAGACTTGAGTTTTATTTTCTTGTTTAATTTAGAAATTATAATTTGATTACATTTAATCCTTTACTATTTTTCCTGTGCATTGACTTGGCGGCTTCGGTGCCAGCCTGTGGCATATCCATTGTGAAAATGGCTCAATTTGCCAATAATCATATGGCAATAAACTAGACGAAATCGGAATTGTGAAATATTCATCTGCCACTCTAATTGATGTAAACTGAGCTGGCAGCAGGCAGCAGGCAGCACAACCTCCCTCCGTTTCTAAAATCGAACCCTGAAATATTCATATCTATTTACCGAATTTAGGATTCAAAATCTAGAGAGAGACAGAGAGAGTGGGTGTTTGTGTGTGGGTGTGAGGACTTCGTGCTCGATTGCCCAGAAGTATGCAGCGGCAAATTGCATTTTCTGTTTCTTTGTAATTATATTTGCCATGCAAATGCCGAGTGTGTGTCTCGGTTACTCAGCTGGCAGCCTGTCCCAGGAGTTCGCCACACAGTCCCTCCTCCCCCCGAAAAACTTAAATGACATTTGAGCTGCAGACTTTTCCTAATGGAATCACAATTTTCCAGCACACTCTCAAACATTCAGAGACACACGCGGCGACACAGGAAAAGTTTGGTGAATAAATTTTTGTTGTCTTATTTAACTGCAAAGTTGGGCGCAAATAAACCGATCTCCCCGGGTGCTCGGTGGGCGTGGCAGCAAAACGTCGCACAAATTGGACTTAATCAAATTGCCAAAATGTTGACAACCAAAAGGGAACGGAAAGGAACGGAACCGTTGCGGAAAAAATAAAGAAATATTTTGCACGTTCCGCCTTTTGTTTTCGTCGCCAACTTTCCGAAAAGTGCTCGCCGCCAATGGCAAAGTTGGTAGGCATTGTGGGAAAATTGAAATGTCTGCTTTTAGTTCGGGCGTTTTCCTTCTTTTCGCCACAAATTTCATTTTTCTAGCTTTAACTGGGAGGGAAAATGAAATAGAAAAATACTTAAGAAGTCTGAGAACGGCCTTGGTATTAATTTACCAGATGGGATTTAATAATTGAAATCATATTTTATGAGTTCAGACTCTGTTTTACTTTTAAATGTCGGGTAAAATTATTTAATACCTTTGACTCATGTAAGTAGGCATCTTTAATTCCTTTAACTCCTCTTTCGCTCTTAAAAAAGTAGTTAAGAATTATTTTAGTATGGTAATTCTTCTTGTTCTCCTGAGATTTTTCCCAATGCTGCCTTTTGTCTGTTATATGGGCCTTTTATATAATTGTTTCTACCCTCCCCCCTATGAGGGCTTACTTAATTAAATGCCCAACGATTAGCCGACCAATTGATGGCCCATCGACAGGGCCTAAAGTATGCGAGATTAATAACAACTGAAGTGCTTGGCGGGCAACTTGGAGCCGCCTTTTGTGGGTAGAATCCTTTGGCAAGTTTCATTTAACTGCAATTTATTGTTCGAGAGGCCATTGTGCCGGGCCGAGAGCTGAACTACAAATTATGCAGAATGGGAAAGTTGTGCAAGAACTTGGGCTCTTGGCTAATTGAGTTGTGCTGCAGGTGGAACTGCGAACTGCGAGCTGCGGACTGCGGACTGCGAACAACAATGAAAGTCAATTAAGTGGCTAAGCTGGAAAAGCCTGGGAAAACATCTTCATTATGGCCCGGCAATTTGAGTGAGCGCTAAAAATTCATTCCGAGTGACCCAATTAACAAGGCACCACAGCAACAGCACCGGCAGCAATCGCATTAAACGTTTAATTACAGTGTCCTGGCAACAAAGGACAACTCCCCACGACCCTGCCACCCTGCAACCCTCTCTTCCATTCTAATTGTGTCTCCCCCTTTGCCGGTCTTATCTGGGCGCCACTTCCGCTGCTAACAAGCGTATCCTTTCCGGCCAGTGGCGTTGCTCCGTCTGAAAAGGATTTCAGCAATTTGCATTTCTGTGTCTCCTCTCAGCCAGGCCTATTCAGATATATATATTTTTCACCCCGCCTGCTGAAAGTCTGAAGTGCCAGTTGTTTCTAGTATTGTTTGCACCCATCGGCGGCTCGCTGTGTTTTCTGTGTATATTGAGTGGCACTCCATTGTTGACCTGCTTCGCCAACAACTGGGCAGTCCCGCCTACGCACCTGTCCCCTCGCACCCGGCAGGTGCCACGTCGCTGCAGCACTCAACTGGGTCAAAACAACGCATTGGGGAAAGGTGTTGGTTGGGTAGTATTGTATTGTTTTGTATCTTGTATCCTTGGGAATGAACTCTTTTAGAATAAGTTAGTATTTAAAAGTAATCTACAAGAGACTAAGGCTTCTCAATCAAGGTAAATATGAGATTGTTTTTGCATAATATAATTAAAGGGGTTTCGTTTAAAATAAAGTTATCTTAAATGTTAATGAACCAAAACGATTTAGAGGTCATGGCTTGTATTCAATCAATCATCAAAATATAAAACTAAGAAGCTCTCCTCATAATACATAATTAGTAATGCAGGAGCGAATCTTGTTTCTATTTTTTCCAACAGTTTATGAATGTTAATTGATTGCCAAGGTAAATATTTTTCAAAAAATTTCCTATACAATAAATTGTGTTTATATTTACAATACATAAAATAAAATATATAATGAATAAAAGTAGAACTCCATAGTGAGTTTTTCTTGGAATATTCACAGTACATTCCCTAGTCAAGACACACATTCAATCCACCACTCAATCCCCTAATAACAACTGGAAACACCCTCTTCGAAGCGTGGATGTGAATAAAAATGGTACTGAGACTGTAAATAAAAGGGAAATGGTTATCACAGACAAAAAATTCGAAAGGCAATCGCGATAGCTCAGCCAGAGATCATTGGAATTGGAATTGAAAGGGCGGCGGAGTTGTTCTGGCGGCGATAACCGAAGCTGAAGCTGAAGCTGAATGGATAAGTGGCTGGTGGCGGAGTCGACTGGGGGATTGATTTAATTGAGAAACTGAACGACTGCGGAACCGGGGCCTCCCCTGGGCGTGCTACATGCAACTCCCCCCCCTTGCTCCGCTGTGCCGCAAAATCTGCATGCGAAATGACCCCAAAGTGTCTGATTAGCCATTCGACATGTGGCGCGTGTCCCGCGCGTTTTGCACTTCAATAAACAAGCGAAACTGGCCAAATTGATGCGCCTAATTGGCTCCAACCGAAACCGAATGCAGTTGTTCCACTATCTGTGTGTCGCACGCCACATATAGCCTGTATTTATATGCGTGGGCTGACGCAGGCAAACACAACAACTTCATTAACGGGCGCAACATCAGCGTCCCCGTTTTGCCGGCTGATTGACTGATTATGGTCAAGTGGTTGGCTGGTTGGCTGGCTGGCCCTCTCCGCCGCTAAATGTTTATTAATTATCGGGCAAATTTCAAATATATATTTATCATGCACACGCCGCCTGTTAAAATCCGAATATTTTATGCTCGGTGTTAATTTTTATTTCGCCTCTTGCGCTGTTTATTTTTATGAACGCTCTGCGATCGCATTTTGTTTGGCTTAATTGCGCGTGGCGTGCACGCGGCGTATGCGTTATATTGTATGCCTCGTGTCTGCCGCCATGCACAGCGCATTGCACATACGCACTGGTGTACGCGCGGCTTTTGGGTCTCACTGAAAAATCAACATGCGAAAAGCTGAAATATTTCTGCCAACTGAACACAATTTGTTGTGTTGTTTGCATATCGAATGGCTGGGATTGCATTCTTTATTTTTAGTTTCAAGGAAAAAGAGTTGTGCGAAATCGGAGATTGGTATCGTTTCGTTGTGATCAGCTGGAAATTTATAGTCACCAGAACAGTCCAATGGCTTACCTGTAAGAAAAAGAAAATTCAGAGTTATTATTTAGGTAAATAAATGTATGTAAAAGGTCATTAATATTCAGTTTTATTTAGCTTATTTCGCTTCGTTTTTCGTATCAATCTTCTGCCAAGTGCTCACTCTATTAGCTGAGCTATTTTTCGCCGTCACATTTCCGCCAAACAAACTCAAATTAAGCGCATCACGAGCAGCTCTGCCAAAGAGATCTATTCTTTTCCCAGTTGCCAACTGCAGCAAATTGCTTTTTGTCAGCCGAACAATGCTCGGAAAATCTAGCACTGGATTAGCGATGCGGAGCAGCTAAGGAAAAACTGGCGGAGCAGGAGTGGGGGGCAGCCGAGTTAAATTGCAAAGCAGCTGCACAAAGCAAATGAAACTAACAAATATAAATGCACAACAACACACACAGGAGAGGGGGTGTGAGGAAAAGCACACACACATTTTTTTCTTGCTCGGCGCACATATTTCAATTTTTTCCTCCGCTGGCTTGCAACATTTTCGCGTTTCCTTCTGCTTCAGAATTTTCCGCGAACTTTTCCCCACATGGAGCTTGGAGCAGCAGGTGGGGGAAGATGCCAGGGAAATTACATTTTAAATGCCAGTGCAATCCTCTTTTCTGTTGACTGTCCCTGTTTAATAACTAATTTTGCAACCCCAAAAAAAAAGGGATAGAAGGGAAATATGTATATAACAAATTTATTTATAATTTGCTTGGGGCTGGAATCAATTTTCCATTAAATTTGCGTGTGTAGCAAATCATTGACCGAGCTCTAATTGAAAAATAGAACAAACAAGCCACAAATATGAATTCCATTTTCCGCAATCATTTCGTGGCGAGAGGAAATGAGGACCTGGGATTGTTTGCAATTTGCATAAATAGCGGACTGCCCTCGGGGTGTGTTTTGTGTAGACTTGGGTCTCCTCCTCCACATCCTGGAAAAGATTTATGGGACTGGTGCGAACGGCGCCAATTTATGCCGGAAATTTTTCGGCATATTTTTGGTATTTTCATTGAAATTGAAAACATATTAAACGCACATTAATTTCATATGTCAAGCCCTAGTCTGAAAGCGGTTCACAGGCGGAGGCACAGAGGAAGTTGCACGGAGGCCGGAAACATGATGGATGGAGTTAGAACATTCCGTCGACTGTTGTCGGAAATGTAGTTAATATTAAACGAGTTCACATTTTTTTTCGGGAGTTTTAATCCAAAAATGTTTGTGAAAAAGTGATGAGTGTAGCTAAGAGAAATTGCCAGCGAAAAAACTTTAAGGGAATTAACTAGACTGTTCTTCTTTATAAATAAACTAAATGTAGCAGATAGTTGAACATTAATACAATGTTGTTTGTTTTAAAAATAATATTCATTTGATACCTCAGTTTAATAAGCCAAAAAATTATTTTTTAAATATGATTTCTGATTTTATGAATGTCCATTAATTGACAATTTAAATTTAACTTAACTTTAAAGTTTAATTCAATTAGATTCTTATTGTGTCCTCTCAAAATATGCATCCCACAGCAAAAGCAGGAATATTATTAATTTCAATTAGTAATTTATATTATATATTATTATATAGTTATTATATAATATTTTCATATTTTTAGGTTAAATACACCTCTATCTATGTGAATATTAAAGGCTTGCTTGCCTTCATGCTCTTCCCAGAATTTTCTACCAACTAAATGGAGAACCTTTTCCCACTTTAAGTTTTCACTTAGCTGGAATCCCCCCTTCTTATGCTCGGAGATAAGATTTTTAGATAAACTTGAGACCGCCTTTATCTTATCTGGAGAAAATGAGCACCCAACTGAATTATGGCCGCCTTTCGCTATCTGGCCAAGTTTGCCGGTTAGCGGGTTAAGTGGAAGGGCTTTCTCCCCCCCTGTTATTGACTATGTCAACGCCATCTTGGCCATCATTTATTTGAGCCCTGGCTGTCAGCTCCCTCTGGCTCAAGAAACTGGCCTAATGTATTACATCATTAATTCTGAGCCACCAAATTCATCAGGGGTGTCGCGCTGCGATAAATAAGACCGACTTGATTAATTTCGTTGAACTTTAAGACCGACTTTATGACTACTTCCCACCAGATTGGCTTAATTACAAATATAATTCAACACCTCGTAGGCCAAACGTGTTTGTTTTTCTTTTGGCGTTGTGTATCTGTGTATCTCTTTGTTTATTTCCTCAAATCAGAATAAAAGCAAAGTCGACAAAATATAAAAAAAATACACATGGCAATCAATTGTTTCTGGCCTGGCGACAACTTCAGCACGGAGTTTTTGGCGCACAGTGGTTAAGGTTATTTTAAAATGGAATGAAAATGTCTGTCTTTAATTAAGAAATAAATCTTAGGAATAAAAGCAAAAACGATTGACTTTTATATTAAGCTGAGGGATTATTTTTCTATGATCTTCTTTGATATAAACTTAAGATACTGTCATATATTTTATCTTTTATGATGTTTTTTTAAAGATAAGATGCTTTTTTAAATATCCACTAAATATTTCACAGCTCTTAAACTAGTTTTCACTTGCTTCGAGTAGGCAAAATCTCTTCGAGTTCGTATTTTTATATTCCCCTACAAAAAAGACCACTGTGCGGCGTCAGAAATTAATCCAACATGAAAGCCTATAAGGCAACTGTGTCTCGGGCTTTGTTTTCTTTTCGGACTGACCGCATAATTTATTTGATTTCTTGAGCACGATCGCTTATGATAAGGGAACTCGAGAGGCGGCGGTTCTCGGTCGCAGACCCTTGTTGTTATAGTTCTGTTTGCTTAATTTTTTCGACTCTTTTTTTATTCCTCGTTGTGGCAACATGATCTCGTATATTTCGCATTCCGTGCGCACAATAAACTTGAAAGTTTTTTATGGATTTTTGGGACATTTCTGTCTCCTCTTGATTATGCTCGCGGGAGGCTCGAGAGGTTCAGGCTAATTGGCATTTTCGGCGAGTCCCAAAACCCCCCTCCTGAAACTTCTCTCTGACGGACTGCGTCAACGCACCCAAAAAACATATTTTATATGGTTTCGCCTTATTGTTCTTGACAATTTTGCATGTCGAAGTTTTTGCGACGCTTTCTTTTGGCCAAAAAAAAAACCAAGAAAATACCCACCAAGTGGGGCTGTGCCTGTGTCTGTGACTGTGCCTTTGCCTGTACAATTATAATGGTGCCATATCTCACCGATTTGCGTTGGGTATTCCATAGCCGGGCCTGGGCGAAGCCATAAAAACTGATTTTACGAGTATGTTCGCAATTTGAAAGTTTTTCGATTTGTTATGGGCAAAGCGACGCGTTTAATGCTCTTAAAGGTGTGCGAACGAGGCGATTATGATGTAATTCATGCAAAATCGAATTCGAGGATGTTGGAAATTCCGATGAGTGTGAATATTTGGGTAATGTCGTATATTATGAATTCAAGAGGTATAAGGAGCTTGGCTTGGAGCATTTTTAACGGTTTTAAACCTTTTATACACTTTGGCTTGGCTCTTATTGCTTAGCTTCGAAAAAATATTCAAAGTGTTTTAATTACTTGATGAATCATATATTTCTAGCTATGATCAACACTTTTAAACTATGGGAAATCCAAGGTACATTTAAATGGTGTAATAAAATTATAATGTTTCTCGAGAGTATTAAAAATGTTAATCATGGGGAGCTAGAATAAATTCATAAAATTACAGCAAATCCAGGATTGTTTTAAATATTTAAATTCTTCATAATAAAATATAATACTAAATTGTGATTTCTATTATTTCATTATTCTTTTAACCTCTATTTTAAGAAACCAACATGGTAAAGTAGTCTAAGTTCTGTAAAAATTAAGATTAAAAATATAAACCTATACCAGGAAATCCGGGAAAAATGTTTCTTTTAAATATTTAAATTCTACATTATAAATTATGATGTTTTCCATTATTTTTTATTAAAAAACCCCTATTTCAAGAAAGTAGCATGATAAGATGGTCTAGGTTCTGTAAAAATCAAGATTAAAAATATAAAACTATTCCACAATTTACCTTTAGAAATTATAACTCCTTAAGCCGTTCTCGAATAACTATTTACCCTCCAAAAAAATTAGTAATACTCTATTTTTTTCCAGTGCTCTGCCCGAAAAGAGTTCTCAAAATTCGTAAAATCATGAGCCGCCATTCCCTGCTATTACAAGACATTCTTACAACTCTGTACTTTGCTCTTTTACTGTGAAAGACATAAAAGAAAGACGGGGGAAACGTTCGCAGAATGACACTTCAGTTTACTGAACCGCCGATTCGCGCCAGTCTGGTCAACAAAAAAAAAAAAAAAAAAAAACATAACGAAAATACTGAACTCAAATGTCAAAGTCAGCGAAACCCAACAAGCGAAGAAGCCGCCAAGCCCCCAACCAAAGAAAATCGTGGTAATTCCCGATGACCTCCACCTAACTGGCGCATAATTAAGAGTAAAAACCGCAGAAAAGAAAACAATTTGGTGTCCCATGGAAATTGTCAAGCGGTTCGCTGGCTTGCCAGTTTGCTAAATTTTAAGCAAGTGCGTGTTTGTTTTTATTTTCCACTGACCAGTGCATTTTTTATATATTTTCCTTTCGAGTGGGGGCTTGCATTGAATTTAGCTACACGGCAGAGTGAAAACTAGGAGCTAACAGGGTTTAAGGGGTCGGTTTTGCCATTAAAAGCGCAGTGGTAAAGCCAAACATCGACTTAATTAGAGCCAGGCCTCTGTTGCAGCTTCAAAAGGAAAATATTAAATAAAAGAGGCGGGCTCCTGCTGCTAATGGGTTTAACCCTTTAAGGGAGAACATTTTAGTAATGTTTATGAGAGGGGATTTAGAAAAGGTTTAGCCAAAAAATATAAAATCTATACAAAATTAAATTAAATATAATTTTGTATAGAAAAGTTTACTTCTGAAGACACAAATATAACCTTGATCTACATAAAAATACATTTATAAATACCTAAAAGTGAAAACTTTGACCTTTCAATGCGGAAGTTTAACTGGGATCTGTAAGGGGTTAATCCTAGTCTGGCAACGGGGCGTATGCGCAATGCCGCAACTTTCAGCACAAAGGCTCAAAAGAGTGAAACTTTTTTGGGAGGGCAAACATTTTCCGAGCCGCATAATAGGCCTCCGCTGAATGGCGCCCGGGTCAAGGACGAACGCCCGCCCACGGACTAACCGCTCCCAGACAGGAAGCTGAGTGGCGCTGAGCTGAAGCACTTAGCCGCTAACCCCACGAGCATCAAATGCCAAAGCCATTCGATCGATTAGATTGCCGGCGATTTATAAGCAAAAAAAAAATGGTGAGTGCAGAGCTGCGAAAATGCGCTCGTAAAACATTGCTGCTGGCCTGGTGCTATATACCAAATCTGCTCCGATGCTGTTCAATCAACGAAATTAAACCTATCACCGACGCCGTCTGGCCGTCGATTTGCCAGCTAATGTCAACAATTTATAATGCATCGACATGACAGCCGTTGGCTTTCGAGCGCCAAGCGCCAACCGAAAAGCGTCGAGCGTCAAACTCATCGCCCCATCGAAAAAGTGATGGGCTGTGATGAGTCGGGCTGAGCTGAGCCCACTTCGGAAAATGCTGCCATCTTAATGGCTGGCAGTTTGCTCACAAATTGATTTTTATTACAATATATATGGCGGATAATTTGCCGCAAAATAAATATTCAAATTTGAGCATTTTCAATGTAATAGGGGGCGCATTATAAATTCCTAATGAATGATCCGTCATCAAGTGAGATAAATGAGGGAGGATACCTTGTGAACAAGATACTTGAAATGAAATCGAGTAAATTTATAGAGGAAGGGTGACGCACTTTAGTTATTTAACACAAGTGATTGATTTCAATTGTATTTTTTCGGGATTTATATATTTAAACCCGGGTTAAGGGGCTTTTTTGAAATTAGTTATAAGTTAAACTGAAAAACATACAGAAAAAGAATAGTTAAATGATCTTGCATATGTTTATCATAGAAAATTAAACTTAGAAACATACAGAAAGAGAATAAATAAATTATCTTAAAGTAGAATTTTATCGCAGTTTTCATATTATTTTGAAATAAAATTAGTTCTTATATAAACTTACATAGATTTCTCAAACCTAAAATCGTGACATACAAAATAATTATTCTTTTAATAAAATCCTATCCGTTGTCAGAATTTTCTAATTGTTCTCTGAAATAAATAGAAAATAGTGATCTTGTTTAGACTAGATTTATCCGGAATTCTAGGAAAATAGAACTAATTGCTGAAGCTATAAACATAATTCCACCAATTCATGGCATTTACTTTCGAAAACAATACTTTTCTTTCGCCGAGCATTTCAAAGTCAAGTGGCCAGCTTGCAAAATAAAAACCAAAACTATTTTAAGATGCCATTCGGCCACAATTATGATCCCAGAAGTAGAGCACTTCGAGGCAAGGGAGCAAGAGAGAATTATATGCTTCCCATGTGCTCCAGTGACCGCTAATCTAATCTAAAGCTTATCTATCCGAGCAGCGACGATGTGGAGGAATGCGGCTGAACTCGCTACCACATGAAAGTGAGTGAAAATATGTGAAAATAAAAGAAAATACGTTTTTAAGCGATTAAAGACACACGGGAGAGGCGGGCACGAAGGCATGTGTAGGTCAGGTGCAAGCGGTGAGTGGGTGAAGCTCATGCAATTAGCAGGAATTGCAAATTAATAATCATGTCTCGTGTGGATAACAAGGACAAAAGCCAGCACACAAGCCCACGACACCCACTTACAACAAGGTGGATGTGTGCGGATACATGGGGGCTTTCGGGTGAGGGTGCTGCAAAAACCATAACAATTTCCAAGCGTATGAAAAATGTATGCGGAGCAAACTTTAAATTCATTACACACACGCAAAGTCAGCAAAGGAGGTAGACACGCAGAAAAAATACCTTATAGTGATTGGGTTTTGAAGGGATTGGGTGTTTTTATGTGCTAAAAAGCTGAATAATAGGTAGATACTTAATTCGTAATTAATTGTGTGGCGATTGAGTGGTTTTTTATAGAAGGAGGCTTATTATATTTTAATTGATAAAACAATTGAATAAAGAAAGGATCAATTTAAGGCTGATTATTTAGATTTTCGTCGAAACTTAAAAAATTGTTTGTATTGGTGACTTTTAAATAGACAAACTATAAGTAATTTAGTTCAAAAAAATGTTAAAAATAAATAATACCTTTCCCCAAAAACATGTTCAAACCATAGAAAATCTAGTGAAAATGTATAAAGAAGGGCCTTGTTGCAGGTGTACGTTTTTTGTGCCGGGAAAATGTATAAAAGAAATCTTTTAACAATATTTCCCCCCAGTGCACCAAACGAGGAAGGAAAATGAGCCAAAGGTGGGGGGCAAATAAGAGTGAAAGGGGATGGAGAAAGGTGACAACTTTTCCACATGGCATAACCAGTAAGGTGGTGAGGTTCTGACGAGGGAGTGAGGTGAAGCATATGGAGCATGGACATGGGCAGGCCAAGCAGTTTGTTTAAACTGCGGTCGCTGGGCAGGATGTGTGCTCTTCACCCCACACCCATACATGTGTATGCATGGGCATTTTCACTTGCGTGTGTGTTCGCACTTTCAATAAGTTCACACACACCAGCAGAGACAGTTACAAAAAAAAAACGAACGCAGAGAAGAAAACACGCCCTGCCTCAACTCAACCTCTTTGCTGGTAATTTGAAAAATTTTCGTGCCTCAGTTCTATTTACGCTTTTATCTCTGTGGCACATTTACCAAACGCTCACCCCTCGCCTCTCCCAAAACGCACATACACCTCCACCGTTTTTTATACAATTTGTATTTCTTCATTTCTATTTGCCGGCTTTATCCGCTTTTTCTTTCTTCATTATGCTAGAGTGTGTGTTTCCTTTTTGTGCAAGTGCACCGGGAGAAATTGATTTAAGTACAGGAAGTAGAAGGTTCCAGAAGTTGAAATAAATTAATAAATACCTAAAAAAAATTAGCTATCAAACTCCCATATAGCTAATGTGAAGTCATAATCAATCAATTGTAGCCTATCAATAATAGTTTTAGTTAAAATAGCTTTTAAACTCATTAAACATATCACTCATTAAATTATTAAAATAATAAATTCATTTTATATCATTAAATTTTTTTATGATGATATTCTTATGCAAGTAAACTTAGTTTAAAATTTTTTTTTGATATTATTAACATTCGATGATAATAGAAAGAAATAGAAAGCAAGAAACTTAGTTTACCGTTTAATTTGGATTTTTTAAAAGTTATTAACACATTATGAAAACCTTATTTTATTTGTTCCTGTTTTTTATTAATGATTTAACTACACTTAGCTTTAAATATAAGCCAGGAAATAAAATCTAAATACTCTTTATATAAAAAATTTTATTTTTATTCTATAAAGAACATCTAAAGTTAAATTTCTGCAATTAATATTGATTTCAATTTCATTTAAAAACTATGCTACATTTTCTCCTGGTATTTTTCCCCCAGTGTCCCTTCGTGTTAACCTTGGGCAGGGCATTAAAACCATGCCAAGTGTCGAAGCCGGGCCCCCAATGTTGGCCAAAAGGACAGTGGCAAAGGAAGCGGGCGGCAGTGGCAGCAGCAGCAAAAGCCGGACAACTGGACATTTATTGAAGGATCCACCGCCTCCGTGAAACCTACTCGAAGCCCCCAAGCCCTCCCCCCGCCTTAATTCACCTGAAATGTTAGCTGACTCATTTAAAATTCGGCAAGGTGTGTCCACGTGTGTGTGTTAGTGTTTTTAGTGTGCCTGAA
>VNJV01015811.1:0-22163 GCA_008042635.1 Drosophila nikananu | reverse complement strand
GCTTGCTGATATGAAGGATGGTGTTAATTTATTTAAGATATAAACTTTTACCAATTTACACTTTTAAAAAAATACTAACAACAATTGCAAAGCCAAAATTTAAAAAAAAATGTTTAATATGTTATGGGGCAGTGTATATTAAAGGCATTTCACTCGTACGTTGTTTTCCTACTTATTTGTTTGTCTCAACATTCAAATATACAAACATTAAAAAATATATATTTATTTTGGTATAAACAAAATTGTATATTATCACTGTGCACCGAACATCAATCTACTCAATTATTAAAAAAATAATGATTTGCAAAAATTAGAGGATTTTTGTCTGGAATATGCTGTTACCAAATGCTGCCTTGACCTACTTTTGGGATAGTTACATACATACATACATATTTATGCATGCGCTTGATAACCGTATCAAAAACTAGCGCGCATGAGGTCAGTGCACAAAGAGAAACTTGCACTAAGAAATCGTTATTTACTTAAAAGATGGGTATTTAAATAATAGTAATTTTTTAGGCCAAAAAAATAAACACTAGAAGTGTACAATGAAAAAATGTGTATCTAATAAAAGAAGTGTGAAAGCTAAGGTATGGTGTGACCGACTTTGAGATATCCGGTACCCAAAGCAATCCACATAAGTGAAATTGTAAACAACGTGGAAATGGCTTAATGAAGGGATATGTTGCAAAAAACATATTTCGCATTCTCCAAATAATGCAAACGTAGCACAGTAGCGCCTTAGATACTTTTGCTTTACAAAAATCATAACTCTTGTACCAGTTGAGATATTTTCATAATTCTTTATATGATTTTTTGATATGAAAGGTAATTTTAATAACTTTTGATTAAGTTGTCATACTATATGGTGTGGTGTACAGTTTTTTGAGGCAGTTTTCTTAATTTTTTTCCAATTTCGAAATATACTTTTCGTTTTTTTCTCTAAAAAAGTTAATATGGTGCATATTTAATGTTTTAAAAACAAAATAAATATACATTTTAAAGAAAAAAACTTTTTTCCTTTTTGACCAATTTTTAATCATTTATGCACGTTTTGTTCAAAATAATCATTCAATTTTACATCATTTAATATTTTTGAAGAATATTTAATCATTATATATTCAATTCAAATCATTTAGTGTCATTACAAAATCAGGAATCGAAAAACAAGCCGCCAATACAGGAAAAAACAAGTAAGAAAGCTAAAGTCGTTCGTGAACGACTGTTATATACCCTGTACCAAAAGATATCGCCGCTCGAATTAGCTCCCGTCTGTAAATAAAATCGGTAACCAGGGAACACCACGTGGAGGCCAATGCGATTGCAAAGGGGTCAAAAAGAGACCTACGAGTCGACTTGAGTTGATTAAATATTTCTAAAATAAGAGTTATCTAAACATCTCCTTGTTACGCTTCTCCTTTTTCATGTCTTTGACAACGATAAACAAAAGTCAGCTGATCTCGACTTTTGCCTATCAGAGAAATATAAACAAACTCGCTCTTTGCAAAACCACCACCATCTCATGCACTTGCGTATGCAACACAGATATATAGATAACCCCTCTATCTTTTTTGTGCACGGGAGTTAGTTTCTTGCGCTCATCAGTTTTGTTGTTGTTTTTTGGAATGCTCCTGTTGCTAGCTGTCAAATAGATAACACACTGATAAGTAAATACCTTTTGTGTTTTTCACCCGATCTTTACCAGATTTTCGGTATTGATACATGTTCTACATCAGCATGCCTATGCACAAGAAGAAAGATCTATGCTAATATTTGTGGCTGGAAAACGTTTTTATTGATTTGGGGGGGGGAGTGGGAGGGACATTTTTAAATCTGAAATCTGATCTGCGTGCAAAACATTCCGACCTATGTACATACCGAATTTGGTGGCTCTAGCTCTTATAGTTGCTGAGATCTAGGCGTTCATACAGACGGACAGACAGACATGGCTAGATCGACTTGGCTGTTGATGCTGATCAAGAAAATATATACTTTATGGGGTCGGAAATGCTTCCTTCTGCCTTTTACATACATTTGCACAAAATTAATATACCTTTGTACCTACGGTACATGGTGTAATGAATGTCCGCCAAACAATTTCGTACTGCGCTTGTAGCTAAATTTGCTCAAAAACGCCCGTTTTCTTTTATATTCTTTGCTTTGGAAATTCAGGTTGGGACGTAGGGCGATTATGATTATTGATTATGATAAAGAACATATTCAAGAACAACATCTCATGCGCCAAACACAAAATACAGCAAAATCCCATTTTTGAAATTCCATCAAATTTGAAAAATAGGTAAAAAATTAGTACTTCGGTAAAACAGGTAAGCCTGCACGTGCAAAAGATATTATACTTGGCATGGTTATGGTCTCTATCGAAAGGGTCATCAACTCTCGTTAAAACCAAGGTGGAATCAAATCTTAATATTTGTTGCACGTGCAGGCATACCTGTTTTACCGAAGTACTAATTTTTCACCCATTTTTCAACTTTAATGGAAAGTAAAAAAATTAAACAACACGGGATGATGGGTTTGGCGTATGAGGTGTTGTTCTTGATTATGTTTTTTATCAAATTCAAAAAAGATCGGCTGCCCCAACCTGCCACCAAAAGATACTTTCAACTCAGCTTAAAAAAAAGGGCGGCTTCAAGCAAATTCTGCTACAAGCGCGGTGCGAAATTGTATGGCGGGCATTCATTTTTTCCTGTATTGGCGGCTTGTTTTTCGATTTCTGACTTTGTAAGGACACTAAATGATTTGAAATGAATGTATAATGATTAAATATTCTTCAAAAATATTAAATGATGTAAAATTGAATGATTATTTTGAACAAAACGTGCATAAATGATTGAAATATGGCCAAAAAGGAATAAAAATTTGAATTATAAAAAAAAATTTTTTTTCTTTAACGTATATATTTATTTTGTTTATAAAACATTAAATATGCTCCATATTAGCATTTTTCAGAGAAAAAATACGAAAAGTATATTTCGAAATTGGAAAAAAAATATCTCAACTGGTTCAAGAGTTATAATTGTTGTAAAGCAAAAGTATCTAAGGCGCATCTGTGCGTAGTTAGGAATATGTTAAGCCACAAATTGGTGCTGTCAGCATAAATATACATAGGTGTTGCAGAAATAAGACATACAAAGAATCCTTATTGTCTAATAACAGTCAAATAAATAATGTCTTATTAGAGGTCCTGTTGTAAAAATGGTCTCACAATATGAAATTGTTTTGAAGGTGTTTTGTAATTGTTTACTGAACTGCACATAAGCAGGAAAAATTAAATTAATTAATATGTTTTTGGTGAAGAGGTACTTGCGTTGTAATGATCTAAAAATTAGAAATATATAATATATAATAATCATACTCTTAGAGCAAAAAATCACATATGGTACAGTTGTCTCTTTCGAGGATCTAATGAAATAAGTTTTTAATGCACAGGTTATACCAGTTTACCATTATATATTTTTTGAGAATACCATGGCGTTACACTTAGCTCGGTTAGCTTTTTAAAAAAGTCAAAATTAAGCTGTCAAGATGGTTGGTTGTATACCCATACTCACTGTATTATTTTTATATACAAACTAAAAGGCAAAGGTCAACTTCTATCCCTATATTTGAGTTTTTTTATTATACTGCTGAATTGCTAGGGGCTCTGGAAAATATACCTACATAAAAAAAGTTTTTTTTAAGAGATAATACATTCGCCCCGTCCTGAACTTAATTCCTTAACCTCCGACCTAAACGCGGTAGTGTACAGGTGAAAATTTTGCCCTTAATGTTAAAAAGTGTTTTAGAAATAGAGAAGACTTTGAATTAAAAATGCAAAAGTTGTCCTTTTATTATATTATATGTACAGTCCTCATGTTAAGGTATATATTTTTCAAAACCCTGTTAAATGAATTAACATATTGCTATGCCATCATAATATCACCCGTATACACTTATTTTAAATCAACAGATAATTTTAAAATATATGTTTATTATACTTTTAAAATATATATATTTTGTAAACCTTAAATTAAAGGTTGTTGACTTTTGCTTTTACCACTAATAAAGCAGTGCACTAATGGAGATTGGAGAAATACATTGTAGTTGTCAAAAGTAAAGGAAATCTTATATTTTCACAATTCAATTAACAGAGAAATCTTTTTTTTTACAAAAATGTAGTTAGTTGTTAATAAAAACTTCAGTATGGGCAAATAATATCATATTTTAGCAAATAATTTTGTTAATAAAAAAAATTAAAATCAAAATAAACAAACAAAAAATCGTTGATGAATTTGTGGTCTAAATTATAACTTGTTTAACCGATTACTCGCCCATGTCATGTATGAAAATATTATTATTAAGAGATAATGTATACGGAACATAAAATTAGTTCTTTTGTTTGGGGTACAATACCTCCGGTATAATACCGGCGCGGTTTATTGTCAGCGTATTTTTATACCCATGCAGAGTATTATAATTTTAGTCAGAAGTTTGCAAATGCAGTGAAGGAGACATTACTTCTTCTTCTACTTACTGCAAGGGTATTTAAACTTCGGCATGCCGAAGTTAGCTTCCTTTATTGATTATTCTTAGTTTTTCAATCTATCCTATGCTACAAAATATAATTGAGAGTTTTTTGAAAACTTAATATCGTAATCATGAAGTCGCAAATGAGTGTTCGATCATAATAGGAAGAAAATTGGTTGGGTGAGGAGAACTGGTGGTGAAAGTGAAAGAAATATTTTTTTTTTATTTATGTGGCCGGTACAGCAAAATTAATAATCACTTAAGACGTGGTTATATTCTGGTTCTGAAAACGCTTTTAATAACCCCTGATTCAGAAGCCCTGAATAATCTCAATTAGACGATATTCTATGAACAAGATTTGGGTGGCCTTTCCCAAATGGAATCTTTTTCTTGTTTGCCTGTCTGAATCTGTATATAGTTAATTATACAAGTATAATATAAAAACCTTATTATTACCATCGCTCTGAGTAACAACTCTCTATTTAAGTATGTTTTAATTTATTCTATCTTATTAGCCTCCTCTGTACATCTGGTACTTGTTAAAATTAATGGTGTCCTCTTCTAAATATATACATATGTATATTTGTAGCGAGCATCCTTGTCCTTTCAAGCTGAAGACAGCCAAAGTCAAGTAAATGTTGCTCAAATAGAGACTCCGCCCTTGTATTAGTTTTTAGAATTATTTGTACATATTTTTCACATTTGGTAACTATCAAACTGTCCGGCTTTGCTGGATCCGACACACAATTTACAGAAAGTCATTCTGGCTAAATCAAAATCCAATTTCAAAGCTAGTCAACTTCCCTCAACCCATTAGTAAGAACGACCGAAACAGACGAAAATAGGACTAATAAAAATGTAAAGCCCCTGAAACGCTCAAACAAAAAATAAATGCGAAACCAAATTAAGCCAAACTTAAGTCAAGAATGCCACGCGAGAGCTCAAGATCCGTCAGAGCAGACGAGCCAGGTGTACCCGCCCTCGCCACGATCAAGATCCGCTTCTCACACAGTTCCGAGACCCGAAGCGAAAGTGAGCATGCGAGAGCCACCGCTCGCATCAGCTCGCATCACCACCAGCATCTGCTTCAGCACCTTCACCAGTACCAGCATCGGCGTCGGCGTCGGCTTGGCGCCGACTTCGGCGTTGGCGTTGACTCGTCTGCTGGCGTCAACTGAGCTGCCGGCGCGGTTGCCAGTCCCACTTATTTTCTCGTTCGCATCTTCGGCGGCCGAGGTTTCTGATGCTGACGTAGCCGCCGAATTGTATTGTTACTGCTTCACTGCTGGCGAATGCGCTGCTGCCGCGGTGACGCCTCGCCAGCCAGCTTTGCTGGGCACATATAAAACAGACGAACTTGGATAAATATTCACAATCATATTCAAGTTGTTCGTACGTGCGTTAGTTCGGTTCTGAAATATCTCGGATTCTTTCAGTGTAAGACACTCTCCTGGTGGTGGTGTAGCTAGGAACTGCTCCGGGCCTAAAGTTTCCAATCGCCTTACCGGCCAGTGACCAAGTGCAAAGCAAGAACTACAAGGACACCCAGGCCACAGGATACATTGGCAGTGCAGCAACTGGGCAATAGTTGTGCAGGCACAAGAGCCATTGTAGTTGTACATTTAATTTATTTGCCGCTGATGGATTGATGGATACTTCCATTGATTCGGCTGCAATTGTCGCCGCTAAGTGTTTTCCGAGTCCCTGCCTCCGTCCGTCCGTCAGTTAGCCCGCCCCTTGTCAGTATCCCCAGACATTTCGGATCTCGCTTGCATTTGGTTGCATTGTGCATTGTATTTAGTATGTGGATGCCGATGGTAGGAGATGCAATCTGAACTTTGCAGTCTTGGTTTGTTTTCTGTACTGTGTTTTGGTCCAACGCTGCCGATTGCGCAAAGACAAACATTTTAAGTTGAATTTATGTGAAAATCAAAAACAACAGCAGCAAAGACTGCATAAAACCACAAAGGTTAATAAAACAGTGACACAAAGTCTTCTTTCCAAGTTCCACACACCAGTGATATGTATGTGTGTCAATGAATGCTTCGGATAGCCGCGGGCCACATATCATTCTTTATGAAGGTTCATAAATTCTGTGCTCCTGAAATAGAAAGTAGAAATTTGCAGAAATTTCTAAGTCGCAAAACAAAATTAATAGTCACTCAAACTGCCCAAAGAAGTCTAAAATATTTTATGCAAATTTTTTTTGGTAAAAACCAGCAATTTAGCCCCATACACCTCCATACATACATACGTGCAAATGTGTGTATGTTTTTAGAAATTAATTTATTTTTTCTATGGATTGGAGAGGATTGCGGCTATTCAACTATTTTTAGCGTTGAGTCACGCATTGGATCGCATCCCGTATTTTGGCTTGAAGCTTATTCTGCGATTTACCACTCAGCTTAGGCTTCGAGAAAAAATACGAGAAAGTACGTTCCTGTTAGGAGTTTGTTTATGGCCACATGCAAATTAGCCGTCACTTGTGGGGCATCCTCTGCAATCAGGTTGACGATTTACGACCATGTCACCTGGGACTCACATCGAAATAACCCAGCAATTCAGGCATATCCGCAATACGTTACTATTTATCAATACTATTTTAAATGTGCATAATGTACAACATAAAATGGTTTATATGGATAATCGGAAGTCGAATTATTTTGTATCTAGTCTCTCAGTCCGCAATACTGAAATCGGTTCACAATGTTCAGTCAGTAATACATTTTTCTGTTTCGATCAGCAGGTTCTCAACCTTAACTTAAGAGCAATCGCAAAAGAACCACCATGTCACGGCTTTGGAAACAGCTTCTGCTAGTATTTTCCTTAGCAGCGCTGGGATTGGCCAACGCTGACTACCAGGGTAATATGTTCCTGAACGGTCAGTACCAGAACGGTGTGAAGGAGCACAGGGAGACGCATCACTCCGTCAACCCAGCGACAAACGTCTTCCTCAATCACGCCATCATCAGTCGGCAAGCATCGCCCTTCCAGGGACCCACGTACCTGCCGCCCAAAGAATACTTGAAGTGCGCTCCCAGCCAGCAGTGTGTGCGCCAGAGCCAGTGCGTGAATGGTTTCTTTAGCCAGCAGCTGCCCAGGATCCAGGTAAGGCACTGCCACTCCGGTGAGACATTTAATTTGATGATGAAATTATGTCAACTGCATAATGGGATATTGGTTTGGGTTTTGCGCCGAACGATAAAAGCTTGTCAGCTCTCTGGTTCCCCTTTTCCGTTATTGGGTTAGATCCGTTTCGGCCCGACAGAGGTCTAAAATCAAAAAATTAAAAGCCCGTCTGCGGTGATAACGCAAAATATATTAATGTCGGAGTTTTAGCCTTTTGCTGGTTGCTGTCGTTGTTGGGTTTTGCCTTTCGAGTTGTTTGGCACAGTTGCCGTTATTTTCCGGTTTGTCATTATCAAAGCGAAGAAATACCAGCCCACACACATGTGTACGTGCAGGCCAGATCATAGCAGTCGGGCATTTCGTAAGTCCACCGAGTCGAACCACAAATGAAGTTCATGCTTAATTGCCCTCGCATTTGCGTCCGAAAGAAATAATGTAAAGTAAAATAAAAGTCGGCGCTGCGTTGCATATTTATTAAAGTGGTCCATCCGAACTCACAAATAATTCAGATTAACGATCTAGTTAACATTATTACGTCGCACAGTTGACGGAAAGATACTTTTGCCTTGCAAAAATCATTACTCTTGAACCAGTTAAGATATATTCATAATTTTTATATGAATGGTAATTTTAGTACCTTTCGATTGAGTGGTCATAGGCAGTTTTCTTAATTTTTATCAAATTTTGAACAATACTAAATATGCACCATATTAGCATTTTCAGAGAAAACAAACGAAAAGTATATTCCGAAATTTGATAAAAATTGAGAAATATATGTATGTAAATACACCAGAGCATTTCAGATTGAATCTTGCAATACTGAATGTATTTTTGTAATAGTTGTGGGAAATTTCATTTTTAGCACATTGTTTTATGACATACAACTAAAAAATATTTTTCTCTAAAATAAATTTGTGTTCGAAGTTATAAGGAGTGGTTTAGAAATAGCGGGCAGAATTTAATTGGTTTCAAAACTACTTCGCTGAGAAATCTTTACAGTGTCGCAGAACTCAGAGCGATATTAAATTGTTATTCTTATCCAAAAATGTTGCTATGATTTCTGTTTTTCAAGATCAGAATTGCCACGCGTTTGTTTAGTCATTTTAACAAGTATTCCGTTTCTAAAAGTTAAGTTTTTACTGCATTTCTTATTTTATTTATAATTTTTGAATTGATATATAAAGGAATGATTTTGGTATTGCTAGTAATTAACAATAAGACTACTAACAAATAAATGGAATTCTCTCTTACTAGAGCCAATCAGGAGGTGAAATGTTTTACTAAAAAACTTGCATATTATATTCGGTGAAATTACACAAAAATACCTATAATACCTATTACCTAAGTATGTGTGTATTATGTATAATTATTATAATTATTAACATGCATTTTAAGTGGGCTATATTTTTAAACCCTTGCAGGGTATTATAATTTTAGTCAGAAGTTTGCAACGCAGTGAAGACGACCCTATAAAGTATATATATATTTTGATCAGCATCAACAGCCGAGTCGATCTAGCCATGTCCGTCTGTCCGTCTGTTCGTTTCTACGCAAACTAGTCCCTCAGTTTTGAAGCTATCTGGATGAAACTTTGCAGATAGTCTTCTATATGTTCTCACTGCTATATATGTCGGACCGAGCCGGATTGGACGACTATATCATATAGCTATATAGGAAAGATCGGTAAATTGTAATGAAAAAAATTATAACTTAGCCAATTTTGAATAAAATTTGAGATATGGCCATTTTGTATTATTCTTGAATTTCGATTTTAATTTGATCAAAATCGGACAACTAAATCATATAGCTGTCATAGGACCGATCAGAAAATTTTGAGGAAAAAATCTAACTAACCCAATTTTTCACATATTTTCATAAAATTTGAGACATAGACTCTTTGTATTATTCCAGAATTTCGGTTTTAATTTTATTCAAATCGGACGACTATATCATATAGCAGCCATAGGAATATAAATTCATTTAGTTCGTTCGCAACATTTTTCGCTCGCAACATTTCTTCTCAAATATGTTAGAAGTGAAAATTATTGTGCAAAATTTTATTGAGTGATTTGAATAAGCTATTAACTATATTTTAATTTTAAAAACGTAACTTTTATAATGTTGAATTATTTGTATAATCATATATACGGAATAACTTACTTGTAATACTTTATGTATGTTCGTTGGAAAAGTGACTGATATTGATTTTCACAAAATACCCTGTTTGATTCTGGGGGCTTGAACTTGAGCGCAATTTGAGCAAAAGCGATTTCAGTGTCACACCAGTTTATATCTATAAAGTTATTTATAGACTTGTGCGAATCTGATTACTTACGTTAGAAATCTGATAGAAACTATTTTGGGAAGAAACAGACAAACGAATTTTTTCCTAGCTTGTGTAAATATTCGAAGCTTACTGAATAATTGTATATGAGAATAATTAACGAATCGGATGAAAATTAATATACCAGTACCGCGCACTTAAACAAGTAAAAAACGCTTTCCGATGATGCTAAAACCGGTGCTCAATTTGCGTGGCTATTGCTGGGAATTTTTCCAAGTTGTTCCGCCTGCTGATAGGTTTATCAACCTGTGAGTCACTTCCAAAATGTCCAATACACAGCTCCGGCTCTGACGAATGGCGCTGAAATCATTTGATTTAGAGATTCAACCAAACCAATTCTAATACTTCAGAAATTAACATAATTAACCGCCACGTATTCGTTTAAATCTATACGTATATAATATTGACCTAACTCCAAAGTTAGATTGAAGCACTTTAGAAGACAGCTGGAGCTTGTATTGCGCTATGCAAAGCCGAAATGATTGCTGGATTTAGCATGCTCGACTCAGGCCGGGCCAAAGCTCTTCATTAGTCAAGGTCGTGCGTTAGAACAATCTCAGAAACATTTAAATGGGTTTCCGATTTTAAGCTTTTTTCGTTTTGAGAGACATAAAAGCAGACATAAATAAGAGGAATTGGCCTCTTTAATTTGTAAAACCCAGATGCTGATTGATATATGGAATGCCAGCTTGAGGAACTGGTTAGCCAATAGCTTTTTCCGTAGCGTGATGTCAATTTCGTGGAAACTGTACTTGATGAAGAACTGCTTATTCGATTATTGAACTGCAAAACCGTCAAGGCGACTCCGCCTCCAGCTACTGTTTTGACTTTTGATCTCTGGCCGCAGACAGACGAAGTTATTAATTTGTAATTGTCCGCTTGCTAAATGCCAGGTGATCACCAAATAGTGTTTGGTAGTGTGAACAAAAAAATTAGCCAGATCTTAGCAAAGGTCCGACAAGTCGACTGCGGCAGAGTTCAATGCAAATGCAACAGCATTGGCAATATAATTGCTGTTCACTGCCGCTGGTGGTGGCATCTGGCATCTTGCCGGACACTTTATAGCACATCATTTGTGCAAATGGCTGACCATTGGTGACCTTTCGGCCAAGACGACAGAAATCACAATCATTGGCGCTGAGGTGCGACATTGTGGCGACTACCTTTGTTTCTGAATCAGCTACCTGGGGAACTTAAAATTTGGAGTCGCTTGTTAGGCCGAGAGTAGAAATTCAAAACAAAGGAATAACTTTCTGTAACTATCTTATTTTCAATTTCAGAACTGCGAACCGGAAACTGACATATGCTGCAAGTATCGAGCACCAGAGACCGCAACGTCAACGACTCCTGCTCCTGTGCCTGCGTCCTGTCCACGCGACTCGGATTGTGTTGCCCCCGAGGATTGCCGACGCGGGGAAATCAGTGCCATCAACTACGTCAAAAAGCAAGGGGTAAGTTCACAGCCAAACGACATCTAACCCAGATGAGCTCGAAACTTCAGAGCTGTGAGGAGCACAGACTCTACATCATTGGTAGACAAAGTTGGGCCTGTTAATCGACTTACGTACCATAATACCATTAAAAGTGTCTGCATAGTATGGCTTGAATGTTCCAATTGCGAGACCAGTGCCGCAAACAAAGCGACCTCAGTTAATGCAGCTTGGTTCGCCGGAATCGGAATAAGACACGACCGCAACATCGCAGCGGGTTTCACAAGCGCATGGGGAAACCCCGATTGAATACCAAGACAATCGAAACTCGGACAGCTTATTAGCACACAATTTGTTTTAATCGGTGCTCTAATTTCTTAGTTGGGATTCTCCGACAATGCCAAATCTCGAGCCATGCTCTGGGAGTCTCAGACGAAAGACGACTTTTCGGTACTGCTGGGAATGTTATGATCTTGTTTTGCGTACGTGGTGATTAGGCTTGGGCCTTGTTTATCAAAGGGTATGTGAAACAGAGACCGTACTGGAATGACATTGCCACGGGGCGAAGTATTAATTCGAAGCAGGCTGGTGGTACCGGCAACGAGCTTGACGCCATCAGGCACCAATCAAACTGGAATGCAGTTGAACCCAAAAGTAATGCCTTACTCTCACGCATGCGACCCAGAAAAGTGTAAAATTGGGCCTACCGAAAGAAAAATATGCATGAAAATCTGTACGAGGCTACGTAAGTAGTAGTAAGAGAGACGCTGAGAGGTAATAAAATGCAGAGAGATCTGAGATTTACAGCGGGTCTGTGTAATTGCATAAGCAACGCCCGGCAAAACGGGTCGGTTGCGTACACCGCTGGTGCATGCAACGCTCGCCTGAAAAAGCACATCAAGTGAAATATGCAGCCGGACAGGCTGCGATGAAGCAGATTCCCCTTGTCCTCAAGCGAAGTCTCCCCCCGATAACTTGCTCTATTCAGACAATTAAATTTGAGCAATGACTGTGTTCAGAACTGAACTAGTGGCCAACAAGTCATTTTTCTCGAGAGTCATCTGCATAGATTGGGTAAATTGTCCACCTAAGCGGCAATTATGCAAAAATGTATTCAATGGCATCTTAATGATGCTTATAAATAATGCTTTGTTTTAGTGAAAGCATAAAAGTTTATTTTTGCCAAGCTTAGTAAACTGACCGTATTGAATATTACTTATAAATAAAATTAGGTATATTACTTATAAGCCTTTAATAAACTGAGTATTTTCCTAATGATTGGTAGAACCAATGTACTTTCGTTTAGAGTTTATGTGTATTAAATTTGATCAATTATTAGTTTAAAGATCGCATAAAATACATTAAATTGACGTCAAATTATATTTGCAAATATTACGTATTGAAGATTGATGGCATTTATTTGTATTTGTAACACCAGCAGTAAAAAACTCGCTTGCCTGGAAAGCTATAGTCGGAATACAAAACAATTAAAGTGGCATCTTGAATATTAAAATAAAGTTTTGACATGTTAAAGGTAGTCGATTTTCAGATTCCATAATGATATCTTTTATATTCGTAGAATGTTTTTAAAGAAGCTCTACTGTTTTAGTTTTCTAAACATTTCGTTTGAAATAGGACATCCTTAAAGTTTTATATATGTAAATCTAAAAATTATCATCATATAAACGACCGCGACTACTAAGTTAACAGCAATGGTTTATAGATTTGTTAAAAATACGATTCAGTCTTTTTCCCAAGTTGCAAAAGCATAGTGGTTTTGGATGCTCTATGATTATAGCCATGATATAATTATAGTGTAAACATAATTCATTTGAACCAGTCTTCCGTCTTACTGCTTTGTCGACAGCCAAGACCTGTAATAACGCACGGCCATAAAGCACGCACGAAAATAAAGCACTCAGAGTAAACAGACCAGATCGAGCACCTCAACACTCAGCGACACTCAAGCGGTGGATTCAAGGTCTAGGTCGAGCCTGAGGCCAGTGTAAGGGGGCGCGAATCACTGACGAAAAGTCGTTGACAGCGCTTAATATTTATTTATATAAAGACCCAGTGTGCAGATGCGCTTAGTTTGGTTTCCTTTTGCTTAATGCGTATTTTATGATCGTTTTTATTGCTATAGGTTTATTTTCTTCGTCTGCCGTTAATCGACAACGATTCGAACAATACAATGTCAATGACTACGGCGTACACTGATGCAAACTGACAGGAAATGTCGAGACAAAATAAATAGATGATGCTTATATATCCAGAGATGTAAGATTCGGGGAAGTGAAATCCGTAAAATCGTCTTTAATATTATACCGTAAAAGTATATATTGAATATATTTAAGTTCAGTTAAGAGAAAAACCTTTAACAAATTATTTATTTATTTATTTTATTTGTACACTGTATACCTAATTACAAATTAGGCTACAGGATGTGTAACAGCCATAGCTGCTGTGACTTTCGGCTGAATTAAAAAAATTATCATTAAAGATATGCTCAATTAAATAAACTAGAACTAATCTTCGGGATTTTTTATATAAATGTCTTACCTAAGGCTGTTTCAAGCTATCCTTCTTTCTTGTTTATTTTGTTAAATTAGAATACCTTTTTAAATTATTTTCGATTTACTTCTGGTTTTGCAGACATGGTGCTAAAAATTATAATATTTTTGCTCACTGTGCGTAGTTATAAATCTTATCTAGCTAATGATGATTCACAGTCGGCCTGACTTTAATAATTATTTATTTGTATTTTTATTCGGTCTCTGCATTACCACACACATATCTAGTTTGATCGTAAATATCCAATCTTACATTGAAACCCCTGGCCATAATGATTGTGCATAAATAGAATCGCAATTGACATAAACAAAAGTCTAAGCTCCTGCATGCACTCGCACTTGAGAGACTGCATTGGCTCTTAAAAACTTCTTCAGTTCCTTAGCGACTCAAGTCGTTTCAACTTGGCCCAGGCCACTCGCACAACGCACACAGAAACTGACCAGTTTTTAGGCGTATAAATTGTGGGCAGAAAAAAGCGATGCGGGCACAACTCCGCAACTTAGTCTTGTGTTAGTGGCGCATTAATGCAGTCGTAAAAATAATTTCATGTTTGCTGTGAAGCATTTGTGTCGTAAATTCCGCCGCTTCAGATAGCGTTGTGGCTTGACCTTTTCCCCAAGCGACAACGCAGAGTTTACATGAGTTTATAAGTCATCCGAATGGTCACTGGCTGTACTAATTACCCCCGTCAGGGTCAGATTTGGGAATATATTGATGTTGTATTTCATGTATTAAGTGAAACATTTCATTTTTATAACATATCAAGCTGAATATATTCTTATGAGTTTCTAAGGAGGAGCCAGTTAACTTGCTAAAGGCTCAAAAAAAATATAAATATATACTGTGTGCTTTAAGTAAGTAATGGCAGCATTATTTAAAAATTGCGCCAGACTATCTATGAAACTTTACAAAAACAAAAATGAACAACTTGTCTTGTATGGCCTACAACAACATTTATTAAAAGCATTTTGGAGTCTCCCCGCTACCTTGTTGCTGGTGATTACATATTTTAGCTGTCGCTGGTACACAAGTAGCTTGTGATTTTGGTTGTCGAAGTTGTTATCTTGGCGTAAGATGATTGATCATAAGGTATGCAATGACCAGCGGCGAGCCCAGGCGACCGCTGCTCGGGCGAAGACCGGCTGCCGGGGCAGGTGTAAGAGGAAAGTTGTGCCGGGACTGGCCTGCTCCCTCAGCTTGTTGTCATTGATCAAAATTATATGCCGTTCTCCGTCCCGCTTTCTCTCTGGGCCAACGTTATTGATAATATATATTACATAAAGTTTAAGCCGTCCGCTGGCCTCAGTGAGTGATGTCTACATTAAGATAACCTTTGATTAACGTTAAATTGATGAAAATGATGCCAGGGGGTCGCAAGTTTTGGCTAATCACAACGTTAAAAAATAAAATGAACTAGAAGGACAAATACTTTGAAGCTGTGGTCTTATATTAGACCATGCTAGGTCGATCAGTGCTTGATCAGTTCGGTTGTCTTGTTCAAAAGGCGACACAACTGAAGAGTATTTAAAATAACTCCAATTACTGGTAATTCCGTTCTACGATCATTTTCGCCCAGGGTTGACTCGCTTAATTTTAAAAAAATGACCACATTAATTTGTCATTAAATACCACGGCGCTGAGCCCCCGGAATTATGAGACACAAATTGCGCGAAACTATAAGCCCAAGGCCAAGTCCCGTTGACATCTCGACAGGGGACCGCTCTGAGCTAGATACCCAAGTTAAATTTTACAACTTGGTGGGAATAAGAGAGTCTAAGCAGTAGCTCAGCAACAATTCGGTGAAGTTTTTGGTTAATTTAATTCTATTGTGGGCGAGCTGGTACTGATGATTATCGTTGCTGTTATTGCGTAAGCAAGCAGCGCCTCAGTTTTGGCAAACGGAACTTGAGTAACACTTGAGCGCTACTGAAAAATATGCAAATGATTCTGAACGTGAAAACCAAGCACAGTCATTATGATTTCACAGCTATCAAGATTACTCTTTCGTATTGCTTTAAAAAATATAAATGTATGTACATATGTACAATGTACATTCACTTAAAATAATATGTACAGCTTTTGAATTTTCATCACTCGACCGATTTCCTGTTACAATCATACACAAAACCTCCTAATAGTTTAAGAAAAATAATGAAACAAGTTTTCCAAAATCTGTGACTCAACACTCAGTCATCACTTTGGTCGACCATGACCGTGGGTGCAGTGCAGCCATGGCCAGAAACCGCAAGAATCACCCCCACGAATGCTGACTTCTTCAATAAACACTAGACTCGGCAGGTAAACTTGAGCCAGCCTCCGCACAGTCACATCTGTGCTAGCACTATAGGCAGCTAAGAGGCAGCGGGGCTAGGACACAGTTCACAGAGTCTGCCCGGTGAGTTGTATTGCACCATGAAACTGCACATTTCTCGGTTGCAATTAAATCCCAGCGCAAAAACCATTGACAGCCAGCATTGGCCGTTTTAATGACCAGGTAGCAGCGCATTTCCAGTCAAATAGCCCCGTCCCTCAATGTAATTTGATGCGCTTGCTCATGGACTCCGAAAAGAGACCACAGCACGATTTCTTGCCTGACAAGTACGAAGTTAGGAGTGTATACTATCTTAGTATTGATTACATTTTTACGATCCACTGCTTCTGCACTCTGCTCTTATACTCGACCCCTTTCTCCGCTTTTCATTGCAGCCAAGCCGTTGTTTCGCACCTGAGGTGTGCTGCCGCATGCCTTCGACCACTTTAACCGAAGACGGGTACATCTTTAACCTGCCGGAAAAGAATTTCCCTCTGCCGACGAACCCTACCGTCCCCGCCCTGCGCACCACACAAGCGGCATACCGTCCGCAGCCCTCAACTTCGGTACCAGCTACGCGACCCACGAACGAGTACTTGCCGCCTTCCCAGACAACCCGTCGGCCCGTTTACCAGGTCCCCCAAACCACCCGGCATGCGGTTCCCCAGCCTCCCCCTACGACTCTCCGCGTCGTGACGCCGCCGCCCAAAACCCAACCCGCCTATCGTCCGCAGCCGACTCAGCCGCAGCAGCGTCCTAGCACCACCCGCCGCCCTACCAACGAATATCTGCCTCCAGTATCAGCCAACGAGATTCCACGATATGAGCCCGATCGCGTGCCCCAGCCCTCTAACGAAAAACCTATTTACCGCGGAGAGGACCAGCTATCGCCGCAAATCTTCCCCACCCGCCAGCCAGGCGACGTGCCTAAGCACTTTGCTAAATGTGCCTCCGCACTGGTTTGTACTTCTGAGAATTACTGCAACGCCATCGGAGTGCTCTCCGAGACCCCTGTCGAACTGTCCCCCATGGAGGCAGCCTTCCGAGTGCCGCTTACCGACTGCCTTCAGGCCGAGAATGGTGTGCCTGGAAAGTGCTGCCGCGATCCCAACTACGTGGACCCGTGGCCTGTCAACCTTGCCGGAGTGTGCGCCACTAGAAACAAGCGGTAAGAATCTGAAATACGCCGAGCAGAAACGTAACCCACCCCGTTCTTTTCCCTATGCAGCACCAAGCCAACTGGAGTAAAGGATCTAGACGCAAACTTTGCTGAAATTCCCTGGCAAGCCATGATTCTGCGCGAGTCGAGTAAAACGCTGCTCTGTGGCGGTGCAATCATTGGAGATGAGTTTGTCCTAACCTCCGCCAGCTGCGTTAATGGGTAAATAATTATGACTTTAAACTTTGAACCTGGAAGTAAAAAATTAACGCAAATGCCATTTAGTCTACCAGTTAACGACATCCGCATCAAGGCCGGCGAGTGGGAGCTGGGGAGCACCAACGAGCCCCTGCCCTTCCAGCTGACTGGCGCCAAGACTATCGACATTCACCCCTCGTATGATCCCGCAACCAATGCCAACGACCTGGCCATCATCCGATTAGAAAAGCGTCTGGAGTTTGCCACTCACATACAACCCATTTGCATCAGTGACGAGGACCCCAAACCATCTGAGCAGTGCGCCACATCCGGCTGGGGCAAGCAGGCGTTGTCAAGTAAGTCAGGCCCCCAAAACCGTAAGAGACCCAAATTAAACTTCTCGTTTGACAGTCCATGAAGAAGGCGCCATCATGCACGTAACAGACACATCGGCTCAGGGCCGCAGTGACTGTAATGCCGATGGCAGCAGCGTGTGCAGCGCCACCAAGTTCGACGCCTGTCAGTTTGATGTGGGCAGTGCTCTCGCTTGCGGCAGCGGCTCTAACGTCCGTCTAAAGGGAATTTTCGCCGGCGAAAACTCATGCGGCGAGGGCCAGTCGGTGCGCTTTGCCAAGCCCGATATCAAGTGGATAAACACGGCGTTCGCTGACAGAAACAAACCCCTGCTGCTGAAGCGTTTTTAAGCAAGTCTGTACGCCGATGGATGGAGAGATTTGGACGACAAAGGAGCTCAAATTGTCAATTTTAACGTTGAACGTGAAACTATCAATATTTATTCCAACACCTCAAATAAGGTAGTTATGTCACAGTATAGTTTGTGGCACACCTTATATTCGGATGTAATACGTATAGATAGATCCAATTCGGCTGAAAATGTAAAGTACTTGATTATATAGTAAGCTTTAGGGTTTTCAAATTACTTTTTTTTTGGCAAACGATGAACTTCAACTACAAGGATATTGATATTATATGATTTATTTATACGATTTATCCTTACGGACAACATTCTTTCAGGACAATGATCGTTTAGTCTATACCATTTTTTCGTTCGAGTACCTGTGTATTTAGTTGAAACACTCTACAAAGTAGGTCTTAAAAAGTGTACACTTTTCAGGCAAAATTGCTACACCTGCCATCTGCGCCACTACATCTCAGCTGCTACATCCACAAATATGTTAACTTTATTTAAAAGCTTTTCCTATATCGTATATCAAGTATGTATATGTTAATACTCTAAACATGTTGTATAAAGTGTCTACACGTCTAAATTTAGCTTATAATTTAATGAAATAAAAAAATATTTAGATTTATCTATACGTATTTTTTATATTCTGAGCTTGGTGCTTTTGAAATTGTGTGCAACAAAACGTTTGTAAGCACATCCAATATATCTACACACGCAAATTGAATCTAAAACTATATTACTTATTAAGTAGATGTCGTCGAGTTAATTTTTTTTTTGAATTGGGGTTTTGAGTAGAGCACAACAATGGGGGTTGGAGCCAGAATGTATTCTGGTACTTCGTTTGAAACATTTTCAATAAATTCCGATTTGGTTGGCCCTTTCTAAATGCAAACATTTCCTTGTTTGTCTGGCTGAATCAAATTTCTATAGGCATGGTGGGCCAAATAATTTACCGGTCAAACAGGTACAAAATCGATACTTCCCACTTAGTACGTAGATAGTTTTTTCGAAAAAATTTATAGTTTTTTTTAAACATTAAAATGCAGAACTAGTTGGGATGTGTGAATATTGTACATTTATTTCTTGAATGTGTCTTTAAATTTGTTTTGAAATAGGGTTAATTGTTTTCTGAATATTTTTTTTTTGAAATGATCATATGATAACACATATCTTCATCAATTTTCGTTATTTTTTTATGAAATTGGTCTTGTTATATTCGTAATTGACTAGGCAACTACAGTAGGTGCGCATCATTGAGAAATAGGATCAAAATGGCATCAAAATCAAAAAAAACACGGAAAGAAGTGAGAGTTGCATATTTCAAAGCAAAAATTTTGTCTTTCCCATTCGAAACAAAGAATAAGTTATTTATTTCCTGTAAGCTACTCCATTAAGCTATAAAAAACTGCAAGACTTTTTCAAATTGCTCAACAACTTTTCGAGCAGAAATTTTTCAAAGTGAAAAAGTGCAGAAAAACCGTTTTTTGACCATAACTCAAGATTTTGAGGGTGTTAGAAGAATTTCAAACATGGTTTTGTGTTATATTCGACCTTCTTAACGATCTCTACTAGGTCACTTCAAAAGTTCAAAATCACGGTTACACTGTGTAATTGCTCACTGATTATAATAGTTAATATATCTTTATCTACGTTTTGCTCATCAAATTTTGTAATCGCCAACCTATGGCATATTTGGTGCACTAATTTAAATCACAAATGATAAAAAAAAAATAAATAAATTAGATGGTATTAAACATGAAACTTTTTTTGTATTATTATATTAATGTTGATAACTGCTCTTAAAATTGCAAAAGAAAAACAAGAAAGGAAGCTAACTTCAGCACGCCCATTTTTGTAATTTGGTGAAATGAAATTGTAAGAACTAACACTAGTTTAATGCTTTATTCACCAAGTTTAACCCGTTCGACTATTTTTATACCATGTACCGTAGGTACAAAGGTATATTAATTTCGTGCAAATGTATGTAACAGGCAGAAGGAAGCATTTCCGACCCCATAAAGTATATATATTCTTGATCAGCATCAACAGCCAAGTCGATATAGCCATGTCTTTCTGTACGTCTGTGTAAACGCCGAGAGCTCAGCAACTATAAGAGCTAAAGCCACCAAATTCGGTATGTAGGTCGGAATGTTTTGCACGCAGATCAAGTTTGTTTCAGATTTAAAAATTTCCCTCCCACTCCCCCGCAAATCAATAAAAATATTACCATATATCTTTTTTTTGTGCATAGGCATGCATATGTAGAACATGTATCAATACCGAACATCTGGTAAAGATCGGGTGAAAAACACAAAAGTTATTTACTTATCAGTGTGCTATCTATTTGGCAGCTAGCAACAGGTGCATCCCAAAAAACAACAACAAAACTGATGAGCGCAAGAAACTAACTCCCGTGCGCAAAAAAGAGAGGAGGGGTTATCTCTGTCTCTGTCTTGCACACGCAAGTGCATGAGATGGTGGTGGTTTTGCAAAGATCGAGTTTGTTTACATTTCTCTAATAGGCAAAAGTCGCAATAGGCAAAAGCGGCGATATATTTTGGTACATGGTATATAACAGTCGTTCACGAACGACTGTAGCTTTCTTACATGTTTTAAATAATTTTGTCCGTGTTGCGACTTGAGGCTTCGGGGTCAGCTATCGCCTCATCTGAATGGGGACCACCGCAGAATGGCACGTATTAAGCTTATCGGCAATTTTACGTGTATCATTTTCACTTTTTGCCAGGCCCACAACATTATTTTTAATTTTCTCTGACAATTTTCGAATTTTTTTGTTTTTATACCCTGGCAGGGTATTATAATTTTAGTCAGAAGTTTGCAACGCAGTGAAGGAGACATCTCTGACCATATAAAGTATATACATATATTCTTGATCAGCATCAACAGCCGAGTCGATCTTGCCATGTCCGTCTGTCCGTTTCTACGCAAACTAGTCCCTCAGTTTTAAAGCTATCTGGATGAAACTTTGCAGATATGCTCCTATATGCTCTCATTGCTATATATGTCGGAACGAGCCGGATCGGCCGACTATATCATATAGCTATATAGGAAAGATCGGTAAATTTTAATGAAAAAAATTATAACTTAGCCAATTTTTACAATATTTGAATAAAATTTGAGATATTGCCATTTTGTATTATTCTTGAATTTCGGTTTTAATTTGAATCGGACAACTATATCATATAGCTGTCATAGGACCGATCAGAAAATTTTGATGAAAAAATCTAGCTAAGCCAATTTTACACATATTTTCATAAAATTTGAGACATACAGGGGTGCCACAGAAACCACTTCCGCTGTAAAAAACCCTGAAAAATAATTTCTAGGTGCCACAGCATTTCCACTAAAATATTTTTCGTGTATTTGAACACACAAAACATGACATCTATCTCGATGCTACCACATCGATAGATTCTAAATTTCGAAGTCAGGTTCAGTATGCCACATTTTAGAGCTGTCGAGCAACTTTTAATTATTTTCGCGCCAACATTTTAAACTTGTTTTTGAATAAAAGTAAAAAAAAACTTAATTAATTAACAAAATAGGTTAAATAAGATTATTTAAAGAATAATTTATTTATTTATTTATGTAATGTTAGAGTAGATTAAAAAACTAAACTAACATATTAAAATATAGTACGAGCTTCCAGGGCCATCGACTATATGCATGGTATTTTATAATATTATTTTACAATTTTTATGGCGATACAATTTGTTGGTGCGTGTTTATATATTATGGTATAATTGAGACTCTTTAAGAAATTTGGT
>VNJV01015807.1:0-11077 GCA_008042635.1 Drosophila nikananu | reverse complement strand
TAAATGCAGAAAAGTTCTCCATTAAAAACTATGAAGAAAAAACCAAACCACACTGAAATCCGTTGAGTTTTTACCGAATTACGACAAAAAACCACTGAAGAAGTTCCCGATTTTTGTCCCAAAAATTAGCCCATTTTTTCAATAAAATGAAAGGGGTTACATCGTCAAAATTGTCAAAAATTGGCCAAAAATTAGAAATCCAGTTTTAAATGCAGAAAAGTTCTCCATTAAAAACTAAGAAGAAAAAACCAAACCACACTGAAATCCGTTGAGTTTTGACCGAATTACGACCAAAAAACCACTGAAGAAGTTCCCGATTTTTGTCCCAAAAATGAACCCATTTTTTTCAACAAAATTAAAGGGGTTACATCGTCAAAATTGTCAAAAATTGGCCAAAAATTAGAAATCGAGTTTTAAATGCAGAAAAGTTCTCCATTAAAAACTAAGAAGAAAAAACCAAACCACACTGAAATCCGTTGAGTTTTGACCGAATTACGACAAAAAAAACACTGAAGAAGTTCCCGATTTTTGTCCCAAAAATGAACCCATTTTTTTCAACAAAATTAAAGGGGTTACATCGTCAAAATTGGCCAAAAATTAGAAATCGAGTTTTAAATGCAGAAAAGTTCTCCATTAAAAACTAAGAAGAAAAAACCAAACCACACTGAAATCCGTTGAGTTTTGACCGAATTACGACAAAAAAACCACTGAAGAAGTTCCCGATTTTTGTCCCAAAAATTAGCCCATTTTTTCAATAAAATGAAAGGGGTTACATCGTCAAAATTGTCAAAAATTGGCCAAAAATTAGAAATCGAGTTTTAAATGCAGAAAAGTTCTCCATTAAAAACTAAGCAGAAAAAACCAAACCCTACTGAAATCCGTTGAGGTTAAGCCAAGTTAAGACCAAAAAACCACTGGAGGAGTTTGCGATTTTTGAGATAAAAGTGGACCCATTTTTGTCAAAAAAAATTAAAGGGGTTACATTATGGATTTCCTTGCCAGTTTTTGGTTTAAATTTTTATTAATTCTGATCCTTTGAATTTTTGAGTAACAAATCTTCCGTACAAGCTCAGCACAGCAGGAATTCAATAGCCTGAATGATACACCAAATCGTTGAAAATTACCACTGATATGGACGATGAGCGGTTTGTTTGGCCAGATTAAGGTAGATATAGAGCCGTTCGGCCCTTTTCCGGTTTCGCCTTGCCTTATTTGATTGTGTGTATCCTGTGTGTAGTCGCCCTCCTGTTTGCTCTAGTCGGTTTCATTTATGGGCCATCCCGGGCACGTCATCTTCCGTGCGGCTCCTGAGCAAACAGCAGAGTGCCGCTTATCCTGGCTGTGCTCCTCCTCCCCGCTGTTGCCCCAACAATGCGCAGTCTGAAGCCACCTGGCGAATTAACCAAAGGAATCGACAGGCGGGCGAAGGGGAGCAATCAAATGACGGTCGGCGTGTCCACAAATTGTAAACACATCCTGCACACGGAACAGAACGGAGTGGAACGGAACGGACTCGAGCCCGGGCCCAAGGAGTCGTCCAGATCCGCTCCAGCTCCAGGAACAAGTACAGTTTGGCCAGGAGCAAAAAGTACAGGAAGAAAAGGGTTAGCTGAGTGAATCGAATGGGGGTATACCCTTCTTGGGGCAGCAGGAGATGGAATTAATTTCTGTAAAATATTATATAAAATATGAAGGCTTTATATTAATCAGGATTTATTTATTTTATAGTTAAGACTGTGTCTAGGTTTTTAAGCTTTTTTATTAACTATTTAAAATAAATTGAGCTGGTTGTTTCTGTTATCCTAAAACTAAGAAATTATTTCCCATTCGTAAATAATCTCGGTTGACCTCCGACCTTGTATATTCCCTATATTCAATGCCTTATCCTGGCCAGAATGATAATAACCCCAGCGCGTGAGGGTATCGCAAACAGGGCAAAACTTTTGGTGGCAATAAATGACTTCAATGACTGACTGACTGACCGGAAGGGGGTGGTTTCATGGGGGCACAGCTACGAATCTTTTTGCCATATTTATTCTTTCTTCTTCTTTTTATTTGTTTTTTTTTTTGTGGAACTTGTAGCCGTTACTGTTTGTTGTTATTTTACTGTTTTCTACTCTGTTTTTTCGGTTGTTTTTGGCTTTGTTTTGTGCTTTACCAATTGGATTGCACAGCGAAAAAAAAAGAATAGGGCGGCGAAAGGAAAGGATGCGGCTTCTCTATGGGTATGGAAATGGAAATGGTGTGATCCGAGCGGCCAAGGGATGGAGAATCGGACCGGGTAACATGATGTGGCGCCTCTGCCGCTTCCGCTGTTCGTGCGGCACAAGCGCGATAATTGCCAGCGTTATCCGCTCGGCCTGCCAGTCAAATAGGCGCAGCAGCAGGAGCAGGAGCAGGAGCAGGTCCTGCGGAGGAAGAGCCTTCGTGTGACTCGCCTACTTTTGATTTACAACATTCGTGCAACATCAGCAGCAGTGTATCGCCAAAGGGAAGGCAGGGGGGGCGATAGTCCCAATGCAAACAGCAAAAAAAAAAAAAAAAGGAGGACACGCCACCGGTACTGGTGCTGGTCCTGCTTCTGGTCCTTTTCCGCGGCCAGGTGTCGTTCGTTAGGACTTTTCAGCGTTTTTCATTCCCAGCTTTTCCCAGTTACCAGTTACCAGCTACCCAGCTACCAACAACCCGCCAGCGAAAAAGCCAAAAGCGATATTAATAGATAGCGGCACTTTTCGCTTCGTTTTTATCGCCCCGAAAAAAGCCAAAGGCTCCAAAGGAGTAAAAGGTGTCCGCTCAGAAGGGAGAAGGGGGAACTACGAGGCAAGGAGGCAGATAGTCCTGGCAATTGGGCAGATTGACAGATCATGCAATCATAGTGGCACAGCGTTTATAGTGCATATAATGAATATTAAATTACATGCAACACACGGCTGGCATTCACAGCCCGAACTCGTTACCAAGGACCTTCTTTTTTTAAGGAAAGCGGCTCGGAAATAGGTAGTTTGAAGTTTGATATAACTATAAGGGGTTTATATGTGAAGAATAGATTGATAAATCAAGTGGGGTATCAAAAGTACTTGTATTAATACATTTTTAATTAGGCCAGGTAGCTTGGCTCTTCCTTAAATAATATGAAATAAATCGTATCCTACTTTTAGCTGCAGCATAAAGGCAGCATAAATATTCCAGAGAGCTACTAGGAACCCTTTTTTTGGCCAAACTAATCCAGCAATCCCTTTGAAACTTCTAGTATAGCTTCCTCAAATTTCTCACACTACGAGACATGACTGTAATCCTTAGAAACGCCACCTATGGGTCGGTGGCAGCCATGCGAAAGCGACATCTGTCAGCCGCCCCAAATGCCATTCCAAAGGATATTTCGTATTGCAAGTATTATACTTGTAGTTTGTATTGTGGGTCAAATCAAATCACATATCAAAGGGATTCCCGCATATAATTCGATTCGAAATTCCGCTCGGAAGCCAGGGGCGCCATTAACTATCAGCAGGAGGAAAACGGCAGCGGCAGGGGCACCGGCACGGACACTATATGAATCCAATGGCTTGTAATTTATAACGCAATCACGTGCCACTTTCGACGGCGTCGGGCAAAGGCGCCAAAAATATGAATATATATATGAACCGAGAGCGACTAAATAATTTGGAAATGATTTACAATATGGCCAGAGCGAAACGGAGTAAGGGAGTAACGGCCGGAGGCACATAAATCTAGCTGCATGACGAAAAGATGCAGTCCGCCGGAGGGGAGTTCCACTGGAGTTCCATGGAGTTCTTGGGCGCCTAGCCGAAATTACAGGCTGCAGACGAAGACAGGAGGCGGGGAATGATGCATGACTGGCAGGCCAGAAAGGGCCACTGGTAGCCCTCCTCTGCCCAAAAAATTGTCATATAAAAATGCGACCCCGTGGCGCTAATTCGGTTATGTATTGTCAGTGGGCCTAATCTAGCGGGAAATGGCCTTTGGAGGGCAGAGAAAAGAGCGAGCGAGGAGATCTGGCGCATCGCGCGATGCTGAGGCGATAATTGCAGTGGCAGCCATTTCAATTTACCCCGCGCGGGGATCCTTTGATGGATGACAGCGTCCTGCAGAACAGCGCTCTTGTCAAACATTTCGCGCCTTGGCCATTTGTCTTTCCGCTGCTGTAGAGCTCTGCTCTCTCTCGTCCTCTTGGGCCAATCTCCACCAGCTTCTGCAGTGGCGCCTCATCCAAAACGGGGTAGCTAAGCTACCAGAAGGAGTTTAGACAAATCAAAGGAACCCTGCCAAAAGGGAGATTATTACAAGAAATTTAGTAGTAAATACTAAGAAATATGTTTTATTAAAGGGAAAAACTGTCTGAACAAATTGGATATTATAGTAATTGTTATAAATAATTTCCTAGTACGTTCCCCCACAATTCTCCAATTTAAAACCAATTAAAAGCTACCTTTACCCTTAATTCTCCCTTGAGTTTTTCTTACATTTTCCTTTGAAGTAATCAGTGTTCCTGAAACTTTTTAGGGCAACTAATCGCTGCCTTGGGTTATGGATAACTTGTTACATTCGCTGGCTTTTTTACAGACTTCTTGTATTATTTTTTTCCCCCCCGCTCAGAGCCTTAATTAAAAAGCTGCAGGCCGCTTTAGGAGTAGAGCTTGCAGCGTAAACTCCAGCGGATCGTTCGGGACCGGAGGTATTTATGACTTGGCACGCAACGGACGGAGCATGATTTACGGTTTCTACGGCTTCCACGGCTTTATTGAGAGCACAGGCGCACACAGGCGGCAACCAGGATGCAGGATGCAATAGAGGCGAAACAAAAGGCAGTGCAGCGCCAAGAATTGGCCGCAATGGCCCATCAATCATTAGGAGCTGTCCATACCTTGGCGTAATCCTTTAGCTGCGAGTGCGATTGCCCACTCGCACTCCGCCAGGATCTGCGGACTCCGGACTCCGGACACTGGGCTCTCCGGCTCGATTGGCTCGAATGGCTTTATGGCCGCATTATGCTTAATAAAGCACTCGCTGCCAGTGGCTCTTTATTTTTATTTCTATGCATCTGCCGGGGTTTTATCCGAGTTTTATCTGCGAGTCATAATGGGAGCTGGCGACGCTTTTACAGCCTCGCAGCGTTGCGTGATTTATGTGATTACTTCAATGCGGCGGCGTTGCGCCAAAAGTCGCAGAAAAAAACAAGCCGGGAAGAGCTGAATGGCCAGCAGGCCAAGTTAAGAGTCAATAAAAAATACATTTATAAAACATAGTAGGAAACGATAAGTTAAGTAAAGGATTACCATTGAAAATTAATATTTTTGAAAGGAGAAAACAAAATATTAAGAATTATAATGAAGAAGTTGTTGGAAAAGACTTGTTGAGCTTGGTTTTTGGTTAACTTATCCATTAAAAAAGATACAATCAGGCACAAAATAGCCTAATATAAAGCCTAAAATAAAGCAGATGTCTTAGACCCAAATCAGAGCCTTAAACATATGTGTAAGCTATCAAAATAAGCCTTACAACATCTCACTGCAGCTCAGTCCTTGTCACACCCATAACCATCATATAAAACCTATAAAAAATACATATAGCGAAACATTATTGTCGTTTGGATGCCCATGGGATTATTGGTTAAGCGATTTCAAAATCGTTTCCAGTTAACTGCAAACATTCTGCGGTCGAAGCGTGTCAGCGGCGAAATAAGTATGCATAAATACGCTGCAGTCTCTAATTTGCAATTAGCACTTGGCCCGAAATGTAGGCAACGCTCTCTGACCGCTAATGAGTTGATATTCCGCGTCGGCCTGTTGAAATTCAATTTATACACTCGAAACGTAACGTAACGAAACGAAACGAACTGCTGCCGCGTTATTAACCCACCAGGCGTCCCATGTTTATTTGGCTTTTTAACCCGTCGCTCCTGCCCCCGGTCTTCGTCCTTTTTTCATGCCGCAGTGGCACAAAATAATTTTCCCAATTGGGCATAAGTCCTGCGGTTGCCCCTGTCGCTCTCTCTCTCTCTCTCTGTGTGTGTGTGCAAATTGAAACACTCGCAGATCCTGCTCGTCTGTGCGGGGCTTTTCCATGCAATCCGGCGGCCACGAGCGGAGAGTCCACTCATTCATGAATGCATTTACATGGCCCCGGCTACGCCTTGGCAGCCGTCTGCAAAGGGTAAAAGCACCTGCACTTGCACAAAAAACTAATTAATTTAATGCAGAGGAAGCTGTAAAACTTAAAATAATAAAATAATTAGGAAATAAGTGAATCTTGGGCCTTGGGCAAAAATATAAAAATTATTAAAAGGTTGTAGCTTGGTTAAAAACAAATAAAATCAAGGTATAACAAGTAAAAATAACTAAAAACTTGGTAAAAATCTTTTGGAATGCACAAGAAAGTATCCCTAAAGGATATGTTGAGCAACATTCAGTGTCTCTGGCGATACACAGATTTTGCTCAGTTTTAAAGGCTTACGAAGTGGCCTTTCTTCTAGGCTAAGAAATCTTTTTCTTAATAAACCCTCGCCCTTAGTACCCCCATTTTTTTAAGGTGCATGCCGGGGTGTGGGCCCAAGAGTGGTGGCAATTTAACAGCATTTACAGTAACACGTGTAATTATTTCATGAGATTTATCTGCAGCAGCCGCTCGCCTTCGCCGGTTGCTGTTCCGCTGTCGCGCTGCACTTTGGTAAATGCGACAAAAATTCCAATTGCAAGGCGACCGCAGCGCAAACAGAGGCGCCGCCAAAAAGGGGGGCCTGCCTGCTGTGTGTGTGTGTCCTGCCACAAGTGACCGCAGCATAAACCAGGACCATCTTACGACGTGCAGGGAGCAGGGAGCAGGGCGCAGGGAGCATGGTTCAAGGGGCAAGGTACAGGCAGGATGCCGCGATAAGCTGGCATGTGGCAGCAGGCGCAACCTGGCCTCCTCATCTGTCACTTCCGGCCACGCCCCCGGCGCCCACTCGTGCATCAACTTACACGGCACACGCATCGCCATCTGTTGTGGTTTATTTGCGTTAAAATGATTGGATGCCCGTCATATCTACAGGCCCCCAACAGCTTCCAGTTTCCCAGGACTCGGGATTCAGGAGCCAGGAGCTCCAGTTTCATCTGCAGTCCGTCCCTGCCACCGTTGCCAGCTCGTAATTCTTTTACGCGATAGGCGCAATTTCAATACCCATTGACTTCTGAGTAGAGGGGTATATGTGTAAAGTTAATGTTAACTTTATTCATTAGGAATATCATTAACCAGAAAGCTAAAGGGAAAACCCCTTTTAAACCTGATTCTTCGTAAAGATTTAGTTTATTTTTAATAAATATTATATACCTAGGTATCAAAGAGTCCAAATCCCCGATAATAAATAGTACCCATTTCTCTGGTGTTGCAAGTGCGTGTGTCCTGCTGTCGCGACAGGCCTTTGCCAGGTACTTTATGGCCTTGTCGCGGTCGAACTGAGCTCCGCGCGTGCCTTCGCTGCATATTTAATATGCAAAGCCACGCGGAGAGCGACTGAGCCGCAGATGGATGCACTGCCACATGGCGGAAGATGCAGCGAAAAAAAGGACCTGCAACTGAAACTGAACCCGAAACCAGAGCTGGAGATGGAGATGGAGATGGAAATGGAGGAGTATGTGCCATCGATGCTTGGCGATGTGGTGGCCAGTCTGTTATCAGTTTAACGCGTTTTTTGTTACCTGAACATGGGAATATTCGTAGATAAAAAGTAGCGGGAAATATCAAATGAGTGCTTCTTTAGCTTCTTCATTTTAATACAATTTTATTTTTAAGATAAATATTTTTTCTCGAATGTTTAAGGCACTCTTTTGTCTGAACAAAAGTCTTTATTTTCTTCATAAGCTGCAGGAGAAAATTAAGCTTTAAAGTATAGGGTATAAAATGCATTTTGTATTAATTTTTTAATCTTTTAACTAATAGCAGTGAAATAACCATAAAATAAAAATGAATTCAGAATATTTACTTCTTTTATTTAAAAGTCTTAGCTTTAAAGCAGATTAATAAAACTATTGAAATTATTACATATTGAACTTCATTCCTTGTATATTAACCCTAGATAGTTTCTGTCGGTGAAGACCCCAATTTCGTTGCCAGATGCGTTCTTCTGCTAAATCTCCCAGCCGAGACCAACAAGTTTGGGGCATCTGTGACTGTCACCTGCGCTGTTTTGGTTACCTGGAATGGACGCCCTGGACTCCTTCATCCTCTTCTTCCTCCTCCCTTCTCTGAACAGAGGCAGCATGTCACCAAGCGGCAAAAGAAGATGCCGTCGCCCATCTCCGCAGCCAACTATGCCCGGGAGGATTTTCAATTTTACTGCATCATAAATTAAATTACCTCTTTCGATGCGAGTCGAGGCGAGGTGGGGCGGGGAATCACCGAGGCAGAGAGATGCCTCGCAGAGCTGGGCCCATATTTTGGCCAGGACCGACCTGGCTCCATTTTATTACACCGCAAAAGAAACGCAACAAGAAAACGGCCGAAAGGGACGAGGGACGACCTTTGACTTTGCCAAAATGCCAAAGGTATGCGCAAAAATGCACAAAACATTCAGCCAGGGCAGTCGGGGCCGGGGGGTGGCTAAGAAGCGGACTGGAGTGGGACGACCAATTCCCAAACTGCAGCAAAAATGTACAACAGCCGCAGACAACCAACGGATGGGGCCCAAACGACGATTGCGACTGCAACATTACGTATACGCAGTGGTGCACCGCTGGCAAAAAAAGACAGGGGGCCAGAGCCACCGGTAACAAGAGTCATGGATCCTAATGAAATCAGTAATAGTAATGTTCTGGCCGTGGCCAAAACAGAATCCGATGTAGAGAGTTCGGGCAGAGCGACCCCTCAATGCCCAAAAAAAAAGAAAACGAACGTAGAAAGAACATCACGTACCTGTGGCCCCCTGTTTGTTTTCGAGTGCGTCCTTTTGAAATCTCACACAGCACACAGGAGTCCATTAAATTTCCCGGCTTTGATTTGGCGAGCGGAAAATCGGGGGCAAAAAATAGCGAACGTTTGCGGCTAATTTATGTAATTTTGCTAAGAGGCAAACACACCACGAATGTGGAATTGGCGCGCATCCATAACGAGTCCGAATCCGAATCTGAATCGGAATCTAAAAAAAGTGAGCCCCACGCCGGCGGCATGCTGATGAACCAAGAGGAGGCGGCAAAGACGACATCGACGACTGGCCATAATTAAAATTACCTCGCTTACCTGTCACGTGTGTGTGTGTCTCTCTGTGTGTCTGTTAGCCACTCCCACTCCCAGCTGTGCTTGCTTTGGGCTGCTTTGTTGACGTATTTTTTGGTTTATTGCCTGGCATTGCGGATGTGTGCGACGGCTGCCAAATTGTAATGTGTCCTGCGTCCTGGGCAGCCTGCACACGGTCCCCCCCTTGGCCTCTCCGCTCATAACGTGGCTCTAATGGCCCTTTGCAACTGGCTCAGCAGCTCAATGGCGGCTGCTACCTTGTAGCCCTTCCTTCTCGGAAGCTCTCTCTCTTATTTTATTGCTGTCCATTTTGTCGTTTCGCCCTTTTGTTTGATGAAATATGATTGTGTTTGTTTCGGAAAAGTGGCCAAAACAGCTGCAGTCTACTAGGTTTTTTCTTTTGTTTACTTTTTAAGGAACAAGACAGTAGCTTGAGCATTTTTAATTGCCGCTCTGGTTATCCATATTTCATTTGGAAATATTTTAATTAGAAAATGCTTTAAAATCTAGCCTCGGACCATAAATCCAAATATGTAGTTACCCAATAAAATCATATTTGGAAAGCTGGTGTTTGTGTGTGTGAGAGGTCACGGTGCGGGTTATCCTTGTGGGTTACCGAGTTAGAGTGTCGTGCAAGTATTCCCATAGCCTTGGCCATGTTCTGCCAACTCTGTGGGCCAAATCACATGCCGCTTACTTATTGCTGGGATTAGGAGAAGATACCTTTCAGCAGGAGCCGGCTCTCTCTTTTTTTTTTACCCAAACCCCTTCCAAGTTATCACTCACTGAGGGAAAAGGGTGAGGGAAAGGTTTAATTTATGGGTATTTTATGGGGATTAACATTTATTATAGTTGAAGAATGTTATAGTATTTATGATAAAGTTAATAAACTTACTGATGTTTAATCTTCTTTCTGTATTTTAATTACTTAACTTAGAAGGACATCTTTAGTTTTTGATAGTCTTTGCATGTTTTTTAACTTTGCTTAACTTGGATAAAATAATTTTTAGTGAGAACCATGCTCACCATAATTTTTAGTGAGAACCATGCTCCCCTTGAGTTATTCCTCTCCAAGCCACAGAAGTAATTCTTAACATTGAAATTTCCCGACTCTTGGCATGTTTTCTTCCCTTCTTTTTGTGCTGTGTAGGATCTAGAGCTTTTTGCCTGGCTTCGGCGGACATAACTCAAACCGAAATCGCCTGCCAGGGCCTGCACGTGCTGCAGTCGCCGCCTGAGCCTGAGCCTGCCAGCAAACCGGCTACCGGCTCACCAGCTCACCAGCAACCGGCAACTGGCTACCAGCTAGCAGCTACCAGTTCCCCAGCTGCGGTTGCAGAGGCTGCTGCTGATGCCACGCCCCTTGCCACCCCTTATGGCCACCACTGGCGGTGTGGCGGTGCGGCGATGTGGCGGTGCGGCGGTGTTGCAGCCAGCTACTCGTATTTGCAACAGAATGGAATGGAATATGGGTCAAAGTGCAGTTGAATGTCCTGAAACATCCGCAATGCTGTAGTTTGACTTTTTCCTCGCACACACACACACACTCTCGCTTTGGTTTGCATGGGAATTGCATTCAGGAATATTTTACGTTTTACGTTACGTCCTGCGCGCGCCTTTATCTGTGCCTGTGTGTGTGTGTGTGGCAGGACTTTTACGTTACTTATTCGCAGTTGGTTTTTTTATAGGCGCATACACATGCCTGGGATTTTGCGATTTGGGGCTTGCAAAAGTTTTGTAGCCTGTCAGGCATCGAGTCTGAGCCGATCTGTCTGGATCGGCTCCGATGGTTTATGCAATCTCTCGCCCCGCATCCGAGAGTCCTTAGTCCTTGCCACAAAATAAAAAT
>VNJV01015799.1:0-35561 GCA_008042635.1 Drosophila nikananu | reverse complement strand
GGGGAGCCACAACACAAAAAAATTGCAGCTTTCTTTTTCGTCCTTCGGCTCTCAAACAATGCCAGGCCGGCAACAAAACAGCAAACAATTTGAGGCATTCAAATGTGCAACCAGCCAAAAGCCAGAAGACGAGCGTTGTACTGAGAGAAAATCTAGCAGCCCATGAAAACTGTATTTATGGATTTTTAAATGCTGGTTTATAAATATTTATCTATTGGAAATGTAAAGTATTTTTAATGAAATGGAGTATTAAACAAGGCCTGACACTTAATTTAAACAAATTTATGTTTGTAGTTATGTCTCTTTTAATCCTTTTACATAACCTACTTATAGTTATGCAATACATAAAACATAAAACACAAATTGTTGCCCTGCTATTTTTCTGTACTTTACAGGTTTCATTATTTTTCTCCCTGTGCAACAAACGAAAATGTGTGAAAGTTGCAGTTGCTGCTGCTGCTGCTGCAATTTGAGTGCGAAAAAGTTTGCATACCGAAACAGTAAAAGGCATTTATTCCAGCGTGAATCCGTTTGCCCAACCAGGCAGCTCCTCGTCCTGCAGCGCCTTCTCCAGGACCACCTCTTCGTCCTGCTCCTCCGCCAGCGCCTGCCTCTGATCCTGCCTTGCATTTCCTTCTGGGGAATGCGGGCTACTGTAAGTGCAGTCAATTGCCTATGTGGGTCAGCATTGCATTTGCGCTTAATGAGCATAAATTATGCACAGAGCGGCATCAGGCGCATTTAAGGCAGCAGCAGAAGCAGCAGCAGCAGCGGCAACTTTGCTGCAACTTTCGCTTGTCGCATCAACTCATAAAATTTATGGCGTCTGCGTGTATTTTAAATTCTAATAAAATGTAGCAAAAATTCGTAGGTGTGGGGATGGGGCCCAAGTGCGGTCTGGCTGCCGAAAAATAAAAGCAAGCCGAAAGCCCAGCAACGGCAACTTTTTGCTTGCCTTTTAAAAGTTACTTTTACCACACTCACACACAGATACACCTCACACACACACACTGGCACACCTTTTGGCAGTTGCAAGAACTGCCGAGTAAATGTGTTTGCAATATGAAGAAGTTATTCCACATCCACTTCCATTTCCCCGTTCTCTCTCGCTCTGGCTTTCCCTGGAAAAGTTTACGAATTTTCCCTCGGCAACAAAAACATTTAGTCGTAAATTATAATCAAAAAGGTGCCAGAAGTGTGTGTGTGGGTGAGTGTGAAAAAGCATGTAAAATAAATAAACAAACCGCTGCCTGCATTTTAAAGGCTCGAAAGTGATTTTGCCAGGCTCTGGGCCTTTAGCTGCAGTTGATTGGCCAAAAACTATTTCACAGCGAAGGGAAATGGCTGCAGCTTTGATATTGTTTCAAATTTTTGCAGAATTTAATTTAATTGAGGGGAAAATGAAAATTAATACACTTGTAAGATTCAATATCTGGCTTGATTAGAAGATGTGTCATCGATATGCTTGGCTTGTGATTGGGAAACTTGAGGAGTTGGATTTATTATATTTATTCTTTAAAGTCAGGGAAAAAACAACCCTCGAATGACACAAAATATTTTTGGAGTAAAATTAGTCGCAAGTAAAAAATATATTACCTGGCAACAAGGAAATTATCAATCGCTAATGTAATGTATGCACTTCATACATAAATTATTTCATATTTCAGCTTAATTATCCCATAGAAATAATTACATTTAATTTCCCTATGACTTAAAGGTAATTTATATTTTATTAATGGTTTTAAACATAAAGTAAATATATTATAGCCTGGAATCAAAGAATGTATTCATTGAAACACTAAGAAGAGATCAACCTTTAACATAGTTTAAGTATTTACAAGATTCCTAGCAATCCCTAAATTCTGTAGCATTTTCGTGGCCCTAAAGAGGACTCATATGAGGAGCAAGCGAGAATGTATCCTTTTGCTGAGCTACGCCATTTCTTGCAATTTCATTTCTGCTCGTGTCGTCGCGTCTCGTCTGGATTCAATTGAATTTATTTGTTGTCTTTGAGCTGAAGCTTTTAGCGGTGCCACTTTTTACCTGTAGATGCAGACTTTTTGGGTAAGCGACAATTTGTGTTACTGCAAATTTAATGCCGAATCATGTGACCGTCGCCCCAGAGCCCCCCTCAGAGCACCCTCCGCCTTGGTTTCTGGTTTCACACACACTTATGCATGCAGCATGCAGCAAGCTAAAAACCGAGTTGAGTGCAGGACCAAAGTGCAGATGGGGATGGAGGCACTGATAGAGATGGAGATGCAGAAGGAGGGGAACACACAGAGACAGCGGCAGAGATCGAGACTGGGAAGGAGATGGAGCGTTAGGTGAGAGCAAAGTTAACTTTGCCCACGACAAAGTGACATATTAGCGTAGTCAACTTTACAAAGCATACATACACATACTCCGGAGCTCCGGAGTTAACACTCGACTGGCTGCCTGGCTTGCTAGCAGGCAGGCAGGCACTTTGGGGTTAATTTTGTTATTTGCCGGAAACTTTGCCCAAATTGTAGGCATGTGCAAAACTCCTGAAGCAATTTAGTTTACGGTGCTGCAAGTGTCGCAACATTTTTAGACATTCTTCTTGCCTCAAGAAGACGAAATCAAAAACCAATTAGAAGTCTCCACGCCCGGCGAAAGGAAACTTTCGGTTCATATAATTTAGCACGCCGAGTAATTTTCCACAGAAACGGAATTCACTTTCATCCTTCGTGCAGTTTTTCGCTTCATAATTGCAAAAACATTTTCGCACCGAGTAATTATAGACGCTCGACACTGTAGATGTAATTGCTCAGCGAAAGTTTTGCATAAATTTGCCCGCGCTCTTTGTCAGTTTAATTATCCCCCCCCCCCCCCTTTAAGGGGGCCGCGCAACATAATTAAATATAAATTAAAACTAAAATTTAAATGCAATCATATAAATGTCAATGAAATCATTTCGATTTACCAACTCGACCGCAGCGGTCTGGCGTCTGGTCAGCAATAAACAGTGAAAAGTCTATCCTCTCTGTCAGTTGCATTTTGCAAATGATGCGCAATTTATTAATTATCCATGAAGCCCTTTTTAATAAACCGAATTACAAGCGTGCGCCAAACGGCAAATTCAATAAAATTCATAAATGTTATGTTTATTAGTCTGCAGGCGGGCAAAAAATGTAATTTGCATTTCGGTTAGGCCGGACTTTGATAGGCCAGGTACAGAACATTCAATCAACATAATAAAAATGAAAAAGAATGCACTGCCCGGCGCTGTCAATTAGCCACTTGACGCTACCAATATCCTGCGGTCCGGCTGCTGTCAGGGGGGAATAAAGCGCTCAATTAGGGCTTAGGCATTCAATATTTTAATTAGTAGACAAAGTATTTCAAAAAACTTAAACAAACACTAATGCATACTGATTGCCAATTTATGTGGCCAACTCATTACGATTGGAATGCAGGGTCTGGGGGGAAAATATGTATTCATTTTAATGGCTTAGAGGATTTACAGATCCCGAATCCCGTCAAAGAGTTGTGCCATTTCATTACGCTAAACTCTTCCGCACGTGTGCCGCCTGACAAATCGCCGGGTAACTCCATTCCACATTCATTGCAGACACGCTGAGCTGTAAAAAACTCAACATAAATTAAGTGTCTACCCACATTAGTTGGTAGTTTTTTGCCCTGCACTCTGCACCAAAAAAGGTCTGCAAATCCGAGCCGGGCTCACGCACCTTTCACTCATTTTATGGCCCGAATTTGCAGGGCACAAAAAACAGACGGGGAGTGCGCGCCTAATGCGCATTGAATAAAGTACTAAAAAAATAATTTGCAACCTCTGGGGGGGCCCCACAGCATAAAGAACCAAAAAGGTGAACGTCCAAAAGGGAAATCAGAGCGACGGGCGGGCCTGTCGCTGTTCAAAAATTTTTTATGTTTATTGCGTATACGCACCGTGTTCGAGGGTGCGTGTCTGCGGAGGCGCATGTGTGCGCGCGGGCGTGGGTTATTTTATATACACACTTCCGGTGACTGGCTCCCGGTTACCAGGCCTCGTGTTTAATGTTGTTTTGACGCCGCCATATTAACCGGAGGCGGGAATCCGGCTGAATCCGGTGAGGGGCAGGAAATGTGCGACGCCAGGTACTTTCTATGTAAATGGATACACGCATTTGTTGCCCTCCCTCCACCAACGGAACCCTTTTTTGTTTGCCAGCTTCCGTATCCCAAATATTTATGGCCCTGGGGCATATGTTTGGATCCAGCAATTTATTTAACCTTCAAAACTGCGTTGTTCCCTTGGCCCACTCCAGGATTTGGCTATTTGCGGCAAAGGTGTCGCCTTGTGTTTGCCCGAAAAATTTGCCTAGATTTGTTACACATTATAGGCCAAGGCTTAGTGTGGCTGCCAGTGGCGCAGTTTGACGTGGTGAATTGTGGATTGTCGGTAAATTTGTATACGATTGGGTTTTGGCCAAGAAATGAATGGCATCAATACGTGAAAGCGCTTCGTCGTGAATCGAAAACCAGGTTAAAGTTAACTTGATGATGCAAACTTGGGTAATATTTGAATTTGAATAAGGCATCAAAAGGTTTACCTTAGAGAATACATTGAAAGAGTCTATTAAAAGCCAAAAATGAATATAATATTTAATATAAAATATTGTATTACCTGAGAACTATTAAATACTCTCGAAAATTCATACGATTCCCATTTATTTCAGATCAATTTGGCCCAATTTGGCCGTATAAAGCCTTAATCCTACCACCCAGGTTTCCAAGATGAGTTCACTTTTCACGCGGTTTATTTACATCCTTCCCGCAGCCTCGGCGCAAGAGTTTTCTTTATTTTCTTCGTCACTTTTATTTACGATATAAATTGCACAAATGGTCACGCGACTGACCAAACAATAAAAGCGCCGGCATTAATCTTCTCTGGCCCTCGCGAATGGTAAGTGGAGCCACCGCCGAGGATGGGATGGGGAAGGTGGAAAGTGGGAGAGGGTGCACTCACCACCCCCTTTTTGTTGCCAATTTCCGGATGCAATGCTGCGAATTTCCGTCTGGAAACTTCACAACGATGGCGACGAAATTGCTTAAATGTAAATAAATCAGTGGTAAGAAAATGTTGCTGTGGTCAGTCCCCAGTTCGCAACTCGCCTGCCCGTTCTCGTTCCCATTCTCGTCCACGTCCACGTCCTCATCCGGATCTGTATCCTTGTTTCCCTGTCTGCTGGGCTGTAAGTGTTGGCTTATAAATCAGGCCACTGCAGTGCAAGAGCGGCTGACAGACAACACAGCAGCGCGGCTCCGCATTAATGGCGGCTTAAGTGTTGCACCGAAAAAGAACTCGCTTAATTGCCGGGCATTTTCGTTTAATTTTCGCCCAACTCCGCACTGAAGTTTTATTAGCTCCGCCAGGGGCATAAATCAAAAGCGGCGGCAACCCAAAAGTCGTTTGTCATTGCGAACAATCAATTAAAAGCAAATGTCGCATAAATACACGAATTCTTTTGTGACGAAACGATTCATCCATCATTCATCATTGCGGAGCAATAAAAACTCTTTGTGTCCGAACTTTTAATTTAGGTAAAAAAGCAATGGGGAGTGAAAACAACTAAAAATTCACCGAGCGATAAATGAACTCACCGAGGGGCTGGAATGAAATGCCTGACTGATGGGAAATGCTTTCCTCTGGCAAATCCAAATGTTGCCAATAAAACGCTGCAGCGATATTAGCCGGCATTGCTTAGTTATCATTTCTATAACATTCCTCAACTCTGGGAATATTTTTCTGTTATGAAAAATGCCACTGAGAGTGCAGCTCGCTGTCAATGCCCTCCGCATTGTTGTGCGCTTTCTGTTTTCTTTTCATATTTATTCCCTTTATTTATTTTGCCCTGCGACTATATTTCTCCGCTTTGTGCAGCCCTGTTCGTGGGGGGAAAATCGCATTCAAATTGATTTTTAATATTTATTTATGATTTAGAATACAATTGAATGCCGTTTTCCTGTCATCGGCAATATGAATTTCAGCCGGGCTGACTTTCTGCGCCGCTTTATTGCCGCCGCCTGATTGATGGCCGCCCCCCGGCCCCGGAGGGGAAGTCTACTAGAAGTGACTTGGCGGCAGCCACAGCTCCGAAATGAGCATAAACACGGCGTTTAATTTATAATTTATGCGGTGTATTTTGATTAATTGATTTCAATCTGGCGGGTTAATGGCTGCCAGCTGCCAGCAGCCCCTTCTACATATCCTGCGGCTTTGCGGCCTGACATGTGGTCCACTCCAATTTCGGCATCCATTCGTGGTGGCGGCGCCTTGAGGGAGCTCCAGAACCCTAATATTTGATCTGGGCATACCTATATGGGTTTGCTCAGCTCGTGGCATGGCATATCTTGAGATCTAAACAGGTGCTCTAGGATACGGAGTCCTGGAGCCCGAAATTTACAAGTCATCGACTGCGACAGCAACGGTGCTGCGGTCAAAATTTGCATAATTTGCTCGCCATGCAGACGGGGATGTTGCTGGCCATAAATGCTGCCTACTGCGATCTAACTCAGCCGCCTTTGGCCGCCTCTATTTCCCCGCTGTTTGCGTTGCCTAAGTGAAAACGGTGTTAAGTGCTTTCGCATACAAAATTTACATGGCCTGACAATTTTTGAGCGCTGTATCGGCCAGGTTGCTGCTTCAGTTAGTTGATGTTGCCGTTGCCGTTGCTCTACTCAATGCAGATTGTTGCCTGTTTTTGTTATTGTTCCTCTGCGGTTGCGTGGCCTGGCTTGACTTCCGCTTCCGTCATTGTTTGCTCACGCGGCCTGTCAATATTTGCCGTTTGCTACAAGGCAGGACACACAGAACACACAGGACCTGTAGCCGCCGGGCCCCTGTGTTTGTAACATTTTAGCCCGCTAATGTTTGCTCCAGCTACAGCACCAAAAAGGCCTAAATTAGTGGGTCCGAGATCAGTGACCCAGTAGGTATCTTCCAAGATAATTAATAATGTTTTCCAGTGCATTTGAAACACTTGCTTTTAGTTTAATTTTCAGTTCCTTTTGCTTTAGTTAACTGCCATTTAAATCAACACAACCTTCGTCCTTGTTTCATACATTTTATTAAATTTAATTTATTAACTTTAGCCTAATATTCAGTTAAATATTTTACATGCAGTTCCTTAGGGTTTTATTTTATTCATTTTATGCCTAAGCTGCCTTAAGCTAGAGTTCATTTTCCAGGGATTTCCGGGTTTTCTCGGCGCCAACCTCTTTGGATTTTCTCTCATACCTTTTTTTACGTATAAAATGCAAACCGCGGCCTGCTAATTAGAGTCGTTTATTAACCGTTCATTATTTAGTTGGCTTATGCTTAGGGTTCTTTAAATTCTTTATGACCTTTTAATTACAATTTGAACTATGCTAAGTTGGAGCTTACAGCTAGATGAATTTGATTTAGATGTGGTAAATGCCGTAGTTAAGCCTAGGTTACAAGCTAAATGGTAATGGGAGTTAGGTCACTCGAACTAAGGTCAACAACAATCATGAATTCGTTTACTTAGCTAAAAGTTTCCTTCTCGTTTGGCGCTTAAAGCTGTTGTTTAAAAATATATTAACAATTCAGTGTCTTCGCTTCAGTGTTAGTCATCGTAATTATAGCTAACCATGTTAATTGTATTCCATAATGTACACATGTCGCTTAGGCCTAGTGGAATTTCAATGCCGTGTGCTTCGCATTCGCCTCGAATCCTTGGCAAGCACTGTTTATTGTTATCTTTTTACAGGTTCATCCCATCCCATGTAATGCTCTTTGATTTGTTAAAAAAAGTGCCAACTTAGGTTGCTCTTTCCGCGCAGCTCAGCTCCTTTAAAATCAACTCCCACTTAGCTGGCTACCTGCTCTGCCCACATCACATACAACTTATAGTCAATTTGTTTACCAATTATTCCCCGATTTTTCTCTGGCTTTCCATAGTACGCTCTTTTGATTTGCTGTTTCCTGTTTGGCTCTGACTTCAGATTAGCTCCTCCTCGTGGCCGCGAGCTTAGCGTCAGAAGCGTGTTCCGACTCCGAGGTTGCGGTCCTGGGCGATCAGGACGTCCTCGCCGTTCAGCTGATGGTGCAGCTCCTCCGGAACGGTCTTCAGCAGCTGCGGCTTGCCCTGTGGGGGGACAAAAAACAAGAAGGGATTCAGATGAGAATCATTTTCGGGGACGAATTGGGAACAATTAAACAACCCCAAATAGCGCTGCTTTAAAATTAATGAGCCGCACATTATTTGAGTAGTCGCAGCCATTAGAAATTCACGTTCCCCGCCAGCCTGACCAGAAAATGTCAGGCGCAAAAACGTTGCGTATGCGTAATATTTGGTTTTGGCAGACTGGCATCCGCACGAACAGAAGTAAGAAACCAACAAGTCTCGGAGCCATTTGCTGTGTTTTGGCCAACTCCCTTGGGCCAACAGTGTCAGGCTGGGCCGCCGCTGGGAATCGTGCGGGAAAAACAAGGACAACCGACCGACAGACAAAAGGAGCAGCTCAAGAAAAGGCAACGCAAAAACGCAAAAAACTGGCTGCCAAGGCGGAGAGTGGGAATAAAACATTGTGAATTCAGTTGCTACTGTTGATGATGATGTTGCTTGTGCTTGTGCTTGTGCTCGTCTTTTTTCTGCTCTGCCGTTCTTCCTCTTATTTGGGTCATAATAATTGCAATCATTAGAGTCAAAAGTTGCCACACCGCAGTGTCCTTTTGGCATGGAATTGTTGTAAAAACGTAATTCTTTTTGCGCGGCGAGTATCAGCAGGGACAATGCAGAGACTGAAGCTTGTTGGACGAACGCAATGCCCTGCGTCGAGAGTATACATAATGGCGTATTTATAAGGCGGCTGACAGAGACAATGAATGGCAGTCACCAGCGGCGAGAGCAGGAGGTCAGGCGACAGCGACATTTTTTTTTATTATCCTGCGGCACATTCAGAGGTCATTTACCGCCCCGAACCCATTGAATGTGCCGGCAGCAGCAGCGCCTCTCTAGCGCCGAGTTTAAAGCTGTCTGTGGGGGGATCAAGGGTTATGGATGGCCAGAAAATTGCATTGTCAGGAGCGTGAGTGCGCCTTTGAGTCATCTGTTGATCGATGACGCACTGGGTGGTGGCCTAATCGATTGAAAACTGGGAGCTAATGTAGGGGAAACACCCTTCGGAGTCCCCGAAATTAAGTTGCTTATAGGCGTACACTTTTTTTGCTGTTAAATATCTGAGCTCGAGCAGCTTCCGCTCTTAATTTTCTACATTTGGATACCCTTTCGGCGGCTGCAATCACTTGAACAGTTATCAGGCCAACCGCAAAAACCCATTTTCCGCCCCAGCGGCTACCATTTATAAGGGAAAAACGAAAACAAAATTGGGCACAAAAGAAGCCCACGAATGCGGGCGGGCGGCAGGGTTTTGGGGGCGGACGGGGGCCAAGATAAATGTTTCCTGCTGCCGGCTCCCGGTCTCGTTTCTGCTCCCCTTTGGCCTGCAGCGACGATGCCAAAAATCCTTGCCTGAAAATCCACTTTGCATATTGATGCCTTCAACGTTTTGGACATTAGGCGGGGTTGCCTTGACGACCGGAGCGCTATCAACCAGGAGCAGCAGCGGCGGCTCGCCTCCCGTCGAGTCCAGGAATTGGGGAGTACATCAAACTGACACTTACCACATCGCTGCCATAAAGGCTCATGCCCATGCCGACGATGCTTCCGTTTCCGCCATTGGCCGCCGTCAGCTGTTGCTGTTGCTGCTGCTGCTGCTGCTGCTGGGGGAGCGGCATTGGGCCCGAGGCATTTGCCGAAGATGTTGCCACCAGGCCCATGCACGTCACGGGCTGCAGGAGGCCATCGCCGGTGGTCACCACGCTGTGGGCAAAGATGGGCGGCGGCGGCGTCGGCGAGAAGGTGGCCAATTGTGATGGATGCGACATGGTGACTCCGGTGATGGTGGTGTTCGTGCCAAACATCGGGCTCGTCGAGTACATGGGCATGGGATGGTGGGCCAGATCGATCTGCGGCGTTCAGGTGGAGGAGTCCGTAATGGGGTTTTAGTCATGTGATGATTTATTTGCGGCGAGTTAGTCGCGAGTTGGTTGGTGGGTTGAAAACAAAAGTAATTGATCAAAGTGAAGGCTAAATGATAATGCGGCCTCTAAAAAAGTAAATACTAACTTCGCGGTTACTAAGGTGTGTGTTGTAACTAATTAAAGCTTCGCAAAAGTGATAAATTATAAAAACACATTATATTAAAACGAAAAGTTAATGGAAATTCACCTTTTATTAAGTTATTATTTCGTTTAAGTATGTAAATCCATAGAATTAATCTATGCATATCATATATTCCGCCCATATTTATTGTATTATATATATTTTATTCTCGTATAATTTTTCTTAAATTTTAAATATTGATTATAGCACTGCGTGTACGTAATTTTTTGAGAATCTGCTATAATTGCTGAAATAAAATGTATTTTTGACGTCTTTTCAGAATCATTCTACCGGCCAAAAAAAGGGATCATTGCATCTTTGCATTTACTGGTTTTTTCTTATACAATATACTAAATTCTAATTATTACACTGCGTATACTTAATTTTTGAAGACGAAAGCGAGTCATTACAAACTGTGCTTCCGGTCTAAATTAAGCGCAAATGTATGCCATGTATTGGCACTTCCGGCTGTTGCAAATTAGTTCAGCCCAAAGATGCAATATATTATATCCAACTCGCAGATTTTCAGAAGGTTGGTTTGGAAAAGAAAAGTATGGTATATGGTGTGTATAATTGAGTTATTTATAAAAATATATGTACGAGTAAACCGTTTCAGCAGAAACCCCAGAAAGGTTTAGAAATCGCTTAGCTGAAATGTTCATAACTTGGGTTAAAAAAGTAATATTAAGGAATTTTTTACATTTTTATAATTGATTATGATAGGAGCTTTAATTAACATTGAAATTTATCAAATCTAAAATTAAAATTTTTTTTTTTTTTTTCATTTTTTTATAATCATAAAAATTGGCAAAAATTTATACAATTTTAGATTTCGAGTTTTTAATGCAGGAATGATCGCCTTTAAAAATTAAGAAGAAAAAACCAAACCACATTGAAATCTGTTGAGTTTAAGCAAAGTTACGATCAAAAAACTCTGAAGGAGTTCGCGATTTTTGATCCAAAAATGTACTCATTTTTTCAAGGGGTAACCTGCAAAATTATAAAAAATTGGCCAAAAAATAGAAATTGAGTTTTGAATGCAGAAAAGTTCTCCATTAAAAACTAAGAAGAAAAGACCAAACCACACTGCCTTCGGTTGCGTTTAAGAAAAGTTATGATTATAAAACCAAAGAAATTATTAACACTTTTAAGCCAAAAACCTGTCTGTTTTCCCCAGCTGAGCATAACTTAAAAATTGGCTGTAACTGCAAAGTAATTTATTTTTCTTAATATATTTTGTGCACCCCGAAAGTATGCACTTTAAAACATTGATAAAGTGTGGCCATTTTGTCTGGCCATAAAATGTTGCATCTTTTGGGCTGAGGTACTTAGCAACAGGCGGAAGTGCCAATACGTAACATACTTTTGCGCTGAATTTAGATCGGAAGCACAGTTTGTAATTCATTGATTCGCTTTCGTCTCCAAAAATTAAGTATACGCAGTGTAATACTTAGAAATAAAGATATAATAAAACCAGTAAATGCCAAAGGGGCTAAAGGTTCTTGATCGAGCTGTAATTTGCGTTGCCAGCTAGTAAGCCCTTCCAAATATGATATTTACTTTGCAATTATGGACTCAAAATTAAAGTACACCAATATTGTAAACCCATATTCGCATGTGTAATTATATATGTTGTGCTCGCCATATATATCTGGGGAGTGTGCCAGTGGCCAGTGTGTTTATATGCCAGTGCGGTTGCCCGCGCATATTGCAGCCATCGCTGGCTCTGCGGTCCGACCGCCGGCGCCACTCACCCCGCGTGGCGTTGTTACTGATAGTTAACAACGCGCCCGGCGTTTATTTAGCCAACATGGTAGCCATGGTGGCGAACAAGAAGCCAGGCCAGGACTGTGTGCGGTGAGCTACTACAATAATTGGGCCGTGGGTGGGCTGGCATAAATGGGTGTGTATGTGCGGCATGTGTATATGCTTATTTCCGTAATTAACGTGTGTGCCTGGGTGAGGCATATTTACGTTGTTGTCTTAATGCGTTCAACGAGATTTTAATGAAATTAATTTTTAGCGCCATATATATTATAAAATTGAAGGCCTGGCCACAGGAAAGGGGTAAGTAAACAAGTTGAACAACGTCTGATTATATAGAATGTGCTCTTGGGTAACTGAATTATATGTCTCCAGTATCACTATAAATTCAACTCTTTATGGCCACACAACTTGGCTTATAACGCTGAGTTTCGAACAAATACAGGGAATATCACACAGACAACAATATGGTCGTCGCCAAACAAGGGCCTCACGGAATCGAATTAAAATAATTGCCAAACTAAAAACTGAAATCAATGACCAGCATTTTTGCCAGCAGAACAGAGGAAGTCGAGAGCCAACTGGATGTCGTGTAAAACTTTTCGATAAACGACAATAAAGCCAAACAATGTCATTAGGGGAAATGGTTGCCAGGCCGTAATTGTTGTTGTTTCGGCCCTGTATTCCCAGAGTCCGTGTTGTTTAAGTGCATTTGTGCCTGTCCAGCCGGGATGTACATCGATTCGGCCCGCACTTGCTCATAACTCAAGTCATTTCAATTATTAAGGGGAACTGAACGCAGGTTCGATAAACAAAGCAGACCTGGACAATGTCCAGTGGGGATTGTTCCATAAAATGGAAGCACAACTTGTCTGCCAGGGACAGACAAATTTGAAAAATGCTTTGCCGAGGCTACACGTGAGCACTTCGCTTTTGAGATATTTATCAAGTTTGTACCGCTCGCACTCAGCTTTTCTCCAAAAGCTGCGCTCATCCGCTCCAGGTACTCAATTCTCTGGCCCAATCCCATCAAATACTTTGGCAGCTTGCAACGAGCAGATTTCTCGGTCATTATTTCACGTCTGTGCGTCTCTTTAAATCAGATTTGCGTAAACTGAGGTTTCAGCAGTCTGTTTGCTTGCAGCTCGATTTGTTTGCTCTACAATGCGTATGTGAAATGTGCCCGGCAATGGAAGGTAAATATTTTTGCAGCCAGTGCAGTGCAAGCTCTCTTTTCTGCCTGGTTATTGATATGGCCAGCTCCTTATTGCAGTACCACCGGCAGATGTAATTAAAATTTGCCGGAACAGAGGGGTTAGAGAGAAGACAACTCAACTTAACTAAAGGCGAAAGATATAGGCAGGGAAATAAATAACATTTATTTAACAACAAATAAATAGCTAAGGCAATAACAAAATCATAAAAGAAATCGTACAAGGCTATTCAAGGCTACACCCGCGTCGCGTATCCTTGAACGTAGAGATTGGCGGCGCCACCCACATTGTCGACCACGGCCCCGGCCACATAGCTGCTGCCGGAGGCTGTGGCCGCCTGCAGGTCGGCCAGTATCTCGTCGTCCATCATCACATTTACCTGCGAGTAGATGTTCGGCTCGGCCCGCTTCAGTTCCGCCTGCCTGCCCGGACGTCCCAGGGTCGCGCTGCAATAGGGGGCCATCCGCTGAACGCCCACGGCACTGCCCACCAGCGGGGCGGAGAGTTCGCTGTAGCTGAGCTCAGTCTGTGGGGCGAGAAGAGGGTAGGGTAGGGTAGTTGTATAAAATTGGGGAATATAAACACAGGACCTGATAAATGAGATTTTCCACCAATATTTTCCCAATACAACTAAAGTGTTAAGTGACCAGTACTTTGAGCCCCAAGCAGGTTAAACTTTAGCAGGTTCTCACTACACCTCTGTCAGCTTTATGTCTGCTGCCGGCCTGTTTGTTTAGGCCAGACAACCTACCCACATGCGGCGCCTGTCCGTAATGTGTCTGGCTGTAGCCCTGCCCCTGCCCCGACGAGGCACACACTTGGCCGTTTATTGCATTTCGAGCTGGCAGCAGGATGCGCACATCCTCTGCGTCCTTAGCGGTTTGTGCCTCGCGCTGGATCCGCCTGCAACTTATTTTTATTAAATTCGCAAATGGAAAATTTATATTGCTGCAGCTGCTGCTGCTGCGGATGCCCTTCTCCTCGGGGGCGTGGCATCCGCAGCGAAATTTCTCCTTAAATGATTTTCAAATTATGTTGGTTTCTTCTTGCTGCTGCTGCTGCAAGTGCAGACGATGCTGTTGGTGTTGCTATTCCCCACCGCACGATTGTTGTTTTCGCTTACTTCACGGACGACCTTCAGCAGTTTTCGAAGGGAATTTCCTTGGGGTTACTTTGCTAAATATTTGGCCGTTACTCAATGGTAGTATTTGAAAGTTTTCGAAAGAGTTTTTAATAGTTATTGTGCGGAATTTATAAGCATTTAAAGGCGAACAGTAATAAGTATTTAACTGCTTTAAGGAGTATAAGTTTCTGTTAATTGAGACCTATTTTCCAATATCCTTAGCTTCCTTAAGAGACCTTCTGCTATCGCCAAACTCCAAGGACAAGCAACAAACTGCTGGCTATAAAAACCACTTAACCCAAAATATGTGGAGCCCGGAAAGGCAGAATGACCACCACCTGGCCTGGCCAGTGGCCTGTCCCCGGGTCGTAAATTAAGACCCTGGCGGTGGCTGCCCGGGCATATTGTAAAAGGTTTAGTGTCCGACGGGGAAGTGGATTAGGGTGTCCATAACTCACCTTCTGTTGCGGCGCTTGCTGCTGCTGCTGCTGCTGATGATGGAGCTGCTGTTGCTGCTGCTGCTGTTGATTGGCGTAAGCGCCCATTTTGCTAACGGGGATAAGCGTGTTGTACTGGATGTAGGGCCCATGGCCCGGGGGCGGGGCCGTCTTCTTGTCCACCACGGCGTACGTGGGCATCAGGTGATCATAGGTGCCGGAGTTAATCACGGCGTTCTGCTCGGCCAGCGCCGCGGTGGCGTAGGCGCGTCCATGGCCCTTCGTCGTCCACTCATCGTCCACGTCGTGGCCGTCTGCAAGCGGAGCGGTGTGTGGCCAAAGGATTAGGTAGGGGGATCAGGGAGGCGAAGAGGTGACAATCTGGGGCCACCTGTGGAAACTCACCCAACCCACCTTGCGGTATGATGTCCGGGTTCTTGTCAATGCTGTCCAGGCTGCTCGTCACGTGGCACGTCTCCCGGCCGATGCGATGCATGTCCTGCACTGATTGCCCGCCATTGTGGCCCAGGGTGCCGATGACCAGGCTGCCATTGTTGTTGCTGGCCAGCAGGCCCAGACTTCCATTGCCATTGGCCGTGGTGCCGCCCAAGCCACCCACAACGCCACCACCCACTCCGCACCCGGGGCCGGTGCCGGTGGTGCCGGACACGCCGACGACGCCGCCGCTGCCCGGATGCGAGTAATTATTGCGATCGCGCCCCGAGGAGCCGCGCACACGCACCACAATCACAATGATGAGGGCCACCAGGAAAACGCTGCCCACGATGCCGGCCAGAATGCCGAGGAATGGCCGGATGTCCTCGATGACGGGCGCATAGGCCAGCGAGAGGTCTGCGAGAGAGCGGGGTGAGAGGGTAAAAAATAAAGGAAGCCGGAAAGAGTCGAAGGATTCGAGGATAAGCCTGTGCTGTAGCATTTTCATATGCACGGAGAAAAATGTTTATACAATTTACAATCTTTACAATCCTAAAACTCTTTTAACATTTTTTATTTAGTTATTTAAATAGATTTTATAATTATGAACAGACTTTAATTTTATTGTTCTAAAGTTGTCAGATGTCTTTGCAAATGCATAGAGATCTCTGTACACCAACGAATTTAGTTTACATTTTAGTTACAGTTTAATGGAATTATGAAGGAGTTTTTTGGTGGTAATATAAACAACATTTTTCTCCAAGTGTGCGTGCCCCTCTCCCCTCTTTATCACTCTTTCCCTGCTCGTGCATTGTTTTATGAGCTGCTAACTACGTTCCGTTCTGGGTCCAGTCTGCGTCCTTTGGTTGTTATTGTTGTCGGTGGCAGGTCCTGGCGCACGTGCCTCGAATTTAGTGCCGCCTTAATGAGCTGCATGTGTGTGTGGGTCTAGTGGTGCATATCTGCGCGTTGTAATCCGCCTTGTTTGCCCCACATTCCCCCCCCCCCAGCTGGACTTGCTAATTTTTGTCCCTGTCCTTGTCTGCATGCCGGGAATTTTTAGGTGCCCCACAGAAAGAAAATAAAATAAAAGGAAGAAGGGAAAATAAAACCATTCGGCAGTCGGATTTATTTGTGCGGAGTGTTTTTGGGGGTGAAAATGTAAAGTGAAATTTATTCAAAAACAGAAAACATAACAGTTGTTAACAATATTAGTCACAAATTAAATACAAATAAAATAAAGGCGCTAAAAACGAAACATAAGTTTGCTAAGAATGTACAAGGAAAATAAAAATAGCAACTATAATAGTAACACAATTGAACATAACAAATAAAACTTAAGAGGCTTAAGACATAAATCAAAACTGAAACAATTTAAAGCAATAGAAATGTAAACAAATAATAACACATTATTAATTATAAATCAAACCAAATCAGGGGTTAACAACAAACAACTAAGAGTTAGTTAATTAATAGAAAATCAAATGAAAATAGTATCCTCCGCTACCTTCTTGCTGGTCCAAGTCCTGGCCCTCGTCGTGGCCCAGCCCCTTGCCCAGGTTGAGGAACTCGTCCTCATCGCAAATGCAGTCGCTTGTCGTGGTGGCCGTCACCTTGGGCTTGAATCTCTGATAGGACTTAGTGAATGTTATTTTAACTAAAGGGAAGCGTGCAAATCGAACCGAGAAGGAAAGAAAACCAAGTTAGCACAACTTAAAGCAGAAATTAAAAGACAAATGAAACAGCTGTAAGTGCAGGACCTTCGCCAATTAATTTGTAGGCAGGGCGCCAGGACTCGGAGCCAGGACATGCATGAAATTGCAAACGCACAGAGAGATGGGAAAGGAGAGTCTGAGAGGGAGACACGCAGCCCGCATCAGGATTCATTTTTGGGGGGCCCTCCCCTGTGATTAAACTCACCCGTCTGCTTCTCCGGATCCTTCAGCGTGTAGACCTGCAAAATGGTGGCGTTGCTACGGCCCTTGCCGTTCTGGGCGATGAGGAAGACATTGTAGCCCAGGCCCGGCACCAGGCCGCTCACCTCAAAGTACGGTCGCCTGCAACGAAGTTGAATCGATATCTGAATGTCCAAATCAAGAGCGGCAGAACCGCAAAAAAGGGAAAACCAAAGAGCCGGACAAATGGGTTTCCAGCGCCCAGCGCAGGGCTCAGAAGGAGGAGCAGCAGCAGGAGCTTCAAGGGGCAGCAGGAGCCCGAGGAGCAGGCCGAGGGATATGCATGTGGATGAGGACAGCGCCATGGCCATGCGTTCTGCCATGCGATGCCACGCCTCGTTGGGCTTGTTGTAATGCAGAAGTCACATGCCGTGTGATTCTGATTGCTCCGGTGTCCATTGCGCTGCTCCAGCTCCCATTCCCAGCTCCCATTCCCAGCTCCCATTCCCTGCTCCCATTCCCGACTCCATCCCCATACTCACTTTGATTTGGAAATTTTGGGATTGCGTGTCGTTCCATTCATGTAAACCTCCATTATAAAGTCCTGCTGCAGGCCGCCGTCAAAGCCCTCGATGCATTCGATTTGGAAGCCCGTCGATGTCTGGTTGAGCACCGTGCAGTTCAGCAGCGGATCAGGTTCGCCTGTAATCCGACAAAAAACATAGAAAAAAACAAAAACCAAAGGATATTTATTATTCCAGCTCAGAGACAGATCAAGCTACAAATGCCACGGACTCCCAGCATTTGTCTGCAGCTTTGCGTGTACATAGTATTTCCCGAGGTGGCTTCAAAATCAATAAGCCAGCTGACTAATCCGGCAGCCATCGGCGGCAGTTGAGCCGGAGCCAAGCACCAAAGTGGCAAAGTCAACGGCACAGCCAGGACAGCAGCACAGCAGGACTTTGCAAAACCCAAAACAAAACATAAACAAAGTCCGCTGAAAGCCAGAGTTTGTTCCCACGGCTGGGAAATCCGCCTGACGGAGTTCACAAATACCGTGTGGCTAACCAAGTGCATGTTTCCGAGCAATAAATTCAGTTGTGGCCAATGGAAATCGTTGATAAATTAAGAACAAGAAGGGAAATAAACGAATATGGGATGGAGGGATTGAAAGGAATCCATGAAATCATTTACTTTTCAATAGGAATTGGTGGAAAAACTTAGATAAACCCACTACTTTTATCTAACAGTACTTAATAACATTTTATTTATTATATTTTCGATATATCTCTGCTTTATCTTTACTTATAACTTAGCTTTCCCAGCCCCGAATATACCTCTCCTGCCCTGCAATTGCTGAAATGAAGCCCAAGCTGCAGGCACGCGAGCCGCAAGCCCCAATGACAGGTGAATCGAGAACCACCTTTGCCTTTCCCTTTCCCCCCAGCGATAGTACTCACCTGACGGGGTTATTGTGTATACGCAGGGTTCACTTTGATCGCCAATTTCGTTGGTGGCCCAGCAGAGCAGCGTTCCGTAGTCCTGGCAAAATGCAAAGAAGAAATCGCAAACACACATGAGTGGGGGTGTGTGAGTGTGAAGAGGATGTGTGTGTGTGTGGGGGGTGGTGCGGGCTGAGTGACAATGCATTTCGTTGGCTTAATTTATGCATGCACTGCGGCGATGGCGACGCCGATGGCGACACACCTTTTCAACCTTAATTGAAAATTCAAAACCGCAACTCGTTTGGAAAATTATGTGCCGGCCCTCAAGGGCGTGCCGGGGACTGATTTATTTGACCTCCAGGAGGAGTCCCGGCCAGGGGGGAATGGCAATGAGAATGGTGGGTACGAATAGGGATTCGGGGTTTCGGGATTGGCAGTGGCAGTGGCACTGGGAGTTGGAGTTTACTTACATTCTCCGTCATCGGTGTGTAGTGGGCTATGCTGCGGCCTCGATCCACGGCCACCTGCGAGGCTGGTATGTCCACCGTTTCGCCCTGCGTTGCATTGAATTTCCAGACGTAGCTGGCCTCCGCGGGATTGGCATCAATTTCGCAGGCCACCTTGACGGTCTCATGCCTGCCCGAGCTGTAAGTGGTCTTTTGAATAGGTCGGCACACGGGCGCAACTGCAAGGATACACAAAGAGAGAGAGAGTGGAAGATTGAAGCCGGGTTGAATGGCCAAGACGACATCTGCATAATTAAAGGAAAACATTGGCCAACTTGGGTTCGATTCCCACTTTGGCTTGCAGCCAGATCTGTCGGCACTCGGCCATTAAACATTTAAGGAAAACTGCTCCGGCATTGTGGCCGACTTGCTGCTGCTGCTGTTTAATTGATTTATTTGTCTGATTTACGGAAAAACTCAATTTGTCCCAGGATAAGTCGTCCTGCTGGGCCCCTGCTGTAATTGCATTGTGTAACGTGTTAGTTACAAATTGCAATCGAAAGATCCAATTCGTTTTAATTAAGCTGTTATGTAAATTAACACTCTGCCCTGCCTGGCTTCTGAGGAATCGTCGTACTCACATCGTATGTCCAGCTGGACGGGATTGCTCTCGCCGTCGCCCTCCCGGTTACTGCCCACGCAGGTGTAGATGCCGCTCCTCGCCCGACTGGCGTTCTGCAGCACCAGGCTCTGGTTGGACACGGCAATGCCCTCGGCGGGATTGTTGGCCAGAATCTCGCCCTGAAATCGAAAGGCGGAAAGTGAGCGCAAATTGAAAAGGCTTCCCAAATGCAGGCTGCTCGTGCGGCATAATAATTTATCGAATCCGAATTCAATTTACCGATAACTGCTAAATTGAAATAAATTTAATTTCTCGCAGCTAATAACACTTTTATGTTGCGTTACATTGCGCATACGCCCCGCAGGCCAAGGCGGCGGTGGGGCGGCTGTGGGGCTGATTGAAGCCCCGGTGGCTGCATAAATTAGGCCCGGCCTGCATAAATTGTTAAGTGCTCTACCCCTGCCGGGTAATTCAATAACAAATTGTGCGATCTACGCTCTATGTGGACTCCATTTTTTGGCCCTTTGGCGGCCCTAAAATATGCAGCAATTATGCGCTCCATCTCGGCCGGATTCGCTGCCGCAGGGTAATGTATGTATGGCGTATAATGAAAATAATAATAATAATAATAACGCTACACATACACACTCTGCATGTGCGGGCTTCTTGCTCTCCTTGAAAGCGCCCCAAGTCACTACTGGTGGGTGGCGGCGTATAAATTAGCCCGGCAAGTGGGTTGCTTTGGGGTGTTAAAATCGCTCGGCCGAACAGAGCGAGTTACGCGTGTAAAATGGCATCTGTTTGTCACTTACGTTATGCCGCCAGCTAACTTTGTATATCCACGGATTCGATTTGATGTTGCACTCGAAGAACACATCGATGCCCTCGCGCAGCGTCGAGTTGAGGGAGTTGGTGCCCAGCTCCAGACTCACCACCGGGATGTCTGTGAACGAAATCAGGTAAACATTTCATATACATTTCATATACATTTCATATACATTTCAATGGGGCTTAGCTGCCATGGCTCCTGCAGCAGACTAATTACTTTAAATCGGCTGCCAGACAAATAATAGCAAAGCTGGCTGGCAGGCAAATAAAGTGCCTGAGCACCGGCCAAAGGTGTAATTACTGTGTAAGCCGCACAAATTAGCCAATTTAAGTTGAAGGGACTGCCAGCAGCTCCGCCAGCTGCTTGTTTGTTTATTAGTACACATTTTTTTTGCGCCCCAATTAGGCTTTTGAAATGATGTTTCCGAACTGGTAACTGGGCGAAATTTTAACTTGATTAATTCAAAATTGGTTCGCGAATGCGAATCAATTAAGCTTATTAAGCAATCTATCAAATTGGGCAAACAGCGGCCGTGCCCAGGCTCCTCCCTTTCGCGGCGATTGCCAGATATTTCAATCGAATTGCCGCCGTTGGGTTGGGAGGAACAAAAAAGGGGAAAAGTTAAAAGGTAAGCAACAAGACCGCACTCCCAAGGCAAACAGGAAGCGGTCCGGGCTCTGGAAGGGGGCAAGCTCCTCTTTCCGTGGTTTTGCCATTTAAATTTTGTGCAAACAGGTCGAAAACTGTAAAAGCGTAAAGATGACTTTGCAAGGCGGCGCCGGCGTTGCTGGCGTCCCGGCTTGCGGTGCTTGTGGCGGGTTAAAAAGTTTCGCAAGTTTTTGTGCAAAAGTTTTCACCGGCCGCCGCTGGAAATTAATTTGCCAAAACTTGCCGCAGCTGAGGAGAATCGAAGAAATACAAGGAGCTGGAGGACGATTCCAGCGGAGTGCAGCGATTCCTTACACAGTTCTTAAAGCTCTGCTTTCGCTTTCATTAAAAACTTTGGCAGGCCGTATTAAATATTAAGCGGGTCGTCGCCGTGGCAGTACTCACGATAGATGTCCAATTTCCAGCCATCCTCCATCCCGGACTCGGGTATCATGCTCTGCTCGGCGCGGCAGGAGAGGAACTTGCCGCGGTCATCGATGGTCGGCGTGAATGTCAGCACCGAGGTGGTCATATTCCCGTCCGGATTCGCCTGGATAACGAGACAGGGAAGAGCAGGGAGAGCAGCAAGTTAATAGCCGAGCAGCAAGTCAAGACAAAGGAATCGGAAAGGAAAGGGTTGTACGATGGCCCGCACGTCCTGCGGCCCAGATAGGGGTGGCTTTTAATTGAGGCCCTCGCTACGTGACTGCCGTTCGAGGAACTTCAATTACCGCAAAGCATGTGTACGGCTGCCGCTGGGAAATGGGGGGAGTGGAAATTGTACTCCGGGGCGGCCATTAACCAGGATGACAGGCATTTGAAATTTGCATGTTTATAAACATTTCGAGCAGGGTAGCAAGGAAGTTGCTTAGGTACATTCATTAAAGTTTAAGGCGGAATTTGGTGACAAGTGAGATAGGGGCTCTGATTAAATTACCAAAGGTCACAGGAACATAAAAATAGAGAACTTAAAACTTTAACTTAATTTGCTGATATTATAAAATACGATTTAAATTTGTTAAGCAAATAAATCTTTCGAAAGAAGTAAGTAAATGTTTCTTCAAGATATGTCTAAATATTTGCTCTGTAACTTATAGATATCCTTGCTGCTGCTCAGCCACCCTTATCCAGGACTTCTAAGGACACTCTGTTTCTGTATCGCCATTCTTCTCCACTTACAATCTCATGGGTATTCTTCATGGGGGTACTGCCCTTCCACCAGGTAATCGTCGGCGCTGGACGTGCCCCGATGACAACGCAGCTCAGCTGATAAGAATTCCCCGCCGACAGTGGCCGATTCTCCCCCTGCAGCTTGACAATCAAAGGACGCACTGCAGCGGTGTGGTGGAAGCAGTAGAATTAATTAGTTAGGCTCAGACACGGACTCGGGCCCCGGGTACTCACGGTTCATGTCGAGGACGACGCTGCTGATAATTGGCGTTGTCAAATTATTGTTCTCCGCCCGGCACGTTAGCTGCATGTGGAGATTCCGTCGCTCCAGCCGGGGCAGGGACAGCACATTGGCCACGCGTCGCTCGGAGAGGGGTTGCCCCACGCTGGCGTCCTTGTAGACGGTGTTCCCGTGCAGCCAGGTGACCCTTGGCTGCGGGCGACCTGCAGGGGTGGATGCGGTGGATTGGTGAGGGCAAGAAAAAGAATTATCGGGGTGGTGTGTGTGTGTGCAACTGATATGTTTGCCAAACGGCTTAGACTCGGAGTTGTCTCTGGCTGAACAGCCGGCAGCGTTTTAGCCGGTCTGCTGTTTGTTTATGTGCTCACAAGTGCAAGGAGTGGATGAGTGTCTCCTCCTGGTGGGTGTTGGGATGCTGGCTGGCTGCCTGGCTGGCTGCGTGTGTGTACAAGTGCCTTTCGCTGTTTCATTTGTTGTCTTGTTTGGCTTTTAGCAATTTTCAAGTGCTCTCAATGCAATTTGTGTGGGCATTGTGTGTGGCAGATCTCCTGGATTGTCTGCACGTTGGCTCCAGCTTCAGCTTCAGCTCGAGTTCGGTTTCGTGCAGGCGACAGGCGGGTGGAAATTAAATAAAATGTGAAAGTCTTTCGCCTGCATTTTCACGCTCATCACTTTTAATTGTCAGACACAAGCGGCAGCCAGCATCAACACCCACAAACCCACAATCTCCCCTCCTTGCCACATACATATAACATTTCTGGGACTTACCGCCGATGGCCACGCACGTGATGTTGATGCCGGAGCCCTCGTTGTAGGGACCCAGCGTGTGATCCTTGATGGTGGCCCCCTTGCTGTCCAATATAATCACGGATTCGGGCGGAACTGCAGGGAGAGTAGAGAGTAAGTAGAACGCAGCGCTTGAGTATTGCATTTTGCAGAATGGAAATCATAGACTTTGAGCTCGTTAAATTGCAGTTCCTGCAGTGTCAAATCGATGACACCTAGCCGGGCTTCGTCCTGTCAGCTCAATACTTGTCCAGGAAGCTCCTTAAGAGCTTGGCTGTCGCCGGCCCTAAAGAGCTGCTTATGCAGTTGCCACTTCGGCGAAAGGAAAGCCAGGAAAAATAATGGCCCGCCCGCACCGAGCAGATGCAGTCAAAGTTCAGTAATATATATCTAGCGGATTCTGGTATATTGTGTTCTTGGAAATGTATACAATACTGCCAAGTTAAAATATATTAACAAGCGCTTTAAAAACTTCATTGGAGTAAGCTTAAATTAAGCAAATATTTGACAAAGAGCGTAGAGCAATATTTAGTTGAAAAACCAATTTAAACTCGATCTAAAAAGTACTAATTTGTTAGTCTTTTGAAAGACTCTGTTGCTTCCTGACTTGACAAGGTTTTAGTTTCTCTTCAGCTAGTTTATTTGTTGCTAACTTATGTACTCTAAATTCCGCACAAAAATAGCTTTTATTACTTGCACCTCACCAACTTTTTATGCATTATTTCATTTTGGCTTAGAAGCCCTCTTGTTTTGACTGCTTCACTTGGCTTTCTTTATTTTTCCCCACTGCTTTCTGCTCCTTATTATTATTGGTTATTTTGGGGGCGGGCGATGGGCCAACTATTTGGAGCCGGAACCCGAACCGATTATCAACGCTTTGCTGGCAAATTTGCTTGGCCCGATCAAGTCCAGGGAATTTCCTGCTCCACCCACAGCACCCGGCGCATTAGCAGCAGCGGCAAGTTGTCCAAACTGTCCACCCCGAAACTGGGGCAACTTTTAATCTAATATCTTCTTTAAAGTTTTTCCCTCTGTTCTTTTTCCCCTCTGCCATTTTCCCCCCCACCGACGTACAAAGTTCTAAATCCTGCCTTGGTTTTACGCTTCACATGTCACAGACAAACACACGCACACACAGCAGAGGCAGCATGTTGAACATCCTCAAGAAGTTTGTAAAACACGGCCACGCCCCTGCGCCGCCCTCCACGCCTCATCTGGCAACGGCGACTGCGACTGAGACGGCGACTTCGGCGCCGGCAGCAACTATTTACCAACAATATTTGGCCTGGCCAACTCTGCTGGCCATATATTTCAGCCAAACGCCGCTGGAAACGCATATAAATTTTAATGGTAAATTGCAAGCTGTGGCCGCCTCAATGCCCAGGTATACCCCCTCCTCGCGGGGGTTAAGCTTAAAAAAACAGGACTTAAATTCCATCTGCAGGTGGGTAAAACGGAAGACGGAATACGCTTTTGGTTGTGGAATATCCCGAGGGAAAATGAGGTTGAGAAAATGCTAAGAAAGTGTCTCTAGATTGTTAAGTAAGGTTAGAAAACAATCTTTGTATTAAATATTTCTATAAGAATTGTATTCAAGAAATGCAATTTATATACTTTACTCTTAGGACTTTAGCTTTTTCTACTTGAAAACGAAATACTTTTATGTTACTCAAAGTTCCGTTTCTAAATCCTCCGGCACACACCATATAATTTTAGATTAGAGAATCTTGTGAACGCTGGTAATCCTTTCTCAATTTCGACTTGCATCGATTTAAATCTTCGCCCTGGAAAATCCTAACCGTTGCAGCGCATTCCCTTGCCCAATTCCGATCTGAAATCCATTTAAAAGGCAAGGAATTCAATTCAAAAGTTGCGCTTTGCCCTCATCGCCACCCGCTGCACACTGGGGCCTTCTCCTCGAGCAGCTTTAACCAGCCAAGTTTAAACTTCTGGCCAAGTTGGCACTTTAAAATCTGTTTGCCAAGTGCAGGCAGCACTGCTGGGTTAAAATAAGGGAAAAGTTGGCAACCCGAACATATAGTTGGCGTCTTATTCTGTAACTAATGTGTTTGTCCAAGAGCTGAGTGGCGTGGTTGGAGCGGAACGCAGAAGAATGGAGTCAGGAGCGGCACGAGGACCCGCCGCGGCCTGAGGATATGTCGCCGCACAAATTAGCTGCTCAATTATGCTGCCCCGCACATCGTGTGGACAAACAGAATCTCCCGCAAGGAGCAAGGAGCAAAAGGAGAGTGGCTCAATGCCCGTACTTACTTATGACAGTTAAATTCACTTTGGAGTTACGCGTGGGACTCTTCTGGAAGTCGACGCGGCAGCGATACTCGCCCGTGTCGTCCTCGGTGGTTGACTTGATGGTCAGCGTGCCGGCACGTCCCTCCACGTAGAAGGAGAGCCGCTCCCGATAGGTCTCATCCGACCAGTGCGTGCCCTGGGCGAAGTTGGAGTCGCGTGTATCCACACTGAAAGAGGGGAAAAGGAAGCGAGAATCAGACTTGCACTGGGGGAAAATTGATAGCTTAAATGGGGTGTATAGGTTGCAGAATTATGCCTCTTACAAATGCAGTACTTGAACTGTTTGTAGCTGAGTGAAAGTGTAGAAAACTAAAGCACTTATTATTTTCTAGGTGAAGCATATTCAAGTTTAACTATTTTACTTTATTATAAAACCCACAAAGAAGCTACTTGGTTTGTAATCAACTCTGTGCCCAGTTTCTTCCAGTGTTAACTTGGGCAAAATTAAAAGAATTCCTGTGTATCAGCCTGAGCCAAAAGGAAAACAAAAGTCGCTCCACTGCCATTACTTTCTCACGCCATGTTGAAGTTTTTTATTATCGCCGCCGGCGTAATTGGGTTCTGCAATGAATTAATAATACACACCGGCCCTTCCTCGCCCTCCTCTCCGTAATTTATTGTTTTCGCTTGAAATTCCCCAATTATTGATTATTCCTTGCTGCCGGTACTGGCCGTAATGAGCTCATTTTGGTGGTCAATCAATGGTCTTAAAGTGTCCGTCCTCCAACTTCCACCAATGTTGGGTTTAAAAAGTTTTCAGTCCGCTGGGGAGTGAAGGGAGTTCGCTGTGTTACCCGATTTAGGTCAACATTTAGCCAAGTGGCCAAGTTAATTGGGTTTAAAGCACTCTTGGCTGGCAACACATAGTTAATTATGCACGCTCCGGCGTAAAATTCTATTTTAGCCAGCCTTTAAGGCGGCCGAAAGCGTTTTTAATTGGGATCCCCAGTAATCCCCGCCCGGGGCAGCAAAGTTGGGAGCCCGATTCGTGCCTTCTCGCCCACTGATATGCTACAAACTTATGAATTAATCATTTAGTGCCTGGCCCCAGGGCCTTGCCAGGAGTTGCCAGCTCAATTGGCATTCAAATTGCCATTGCTGCTGAGGCTGGGAAAATCGGAAAATCTCACCTAAATTAGATCGACAAGCGGCTGTTTGTTGTACATATTTTCCCCCAGTGAGAAATGCGCCATAAATTCCCCTGCACCTCCATATATCCTTCGTTCTCGGATTGCAAGTCTGTGTTTTATTGCATTTCGATTTTGATTTGCCTGTAACATATGGCGCTCTTGCAAGGATAATGAGGTTCCTGGCCCGTGGACGGAGCTCGTATGTCAGCCGAGCAATAAAAAGTCAATGTCGAAAAGGGAAAATCGGGAAAAATTTAATTTTTAGCACCGGGCGTGGCCTGGTCCGGCGCTGGGCCAGCGGTTTCTTTTATGATTAATTTACTTGCTGAGTGGTTTTTAATTACAAACAAGAGTTGAGCTCTGTTCGAGCGTGGCTCTCTGGCGGTCGTTATGCAACGCTAATTACTACTTTCGCTCGAGTCATTTGCAAGTCCTTGAAGTGCCCGAAGTTCAATTAGTTTTGGCCGCATGTCAATGGCTAGCTGGCAGCAGGCAGGAGCCTGGAAGGCTGCCTGGCAATCAGCTAATCACCACACACACACACACATCCCAGACAGACGAATCCAATTAAAGTTTCACGCCTTTGATGTAGACGTGTATCTGGTAGATACAAGCTACTCGGTACTAGCACAACGACATAATGTTAGACATGAATAATTGAAAAAGTTTTTGGCTGCCGAATGTAACCTTGGAGGAACTTTGCCCACTTTCGGCAGCTCTCTCACTGCGTATAATTTTCTAGTTATGCTAATTTCATGTCTGCAGGCTGACGGAATGCGGACTTTGGACTGCCGCCTCTGGGTGGAAAAAGAAAAAATCGGCTTAATTAGCTGCCATTAAATCAGAATGAAAACTCCCCTCGAATGCGGCAACTGACATGTGCAGGTCTCCGGCATCCGATCCAATTTCCCGCCTCATCTGTTTTGTTTGTGTTGCCGGCTGAGTGGAGGGGAGTGGCGATTGGCGAGTGGATGGCCAGCGGGTTGAGTGCGTCAAAAGTTGTCTGCGGTAATCAATTTTGTTTATTTATGGACCCGTGCGTGTCTGTCTGTCTGAGTGTGTGGTGCGGTTGAAATGTTTGCGGTCAGGTGGGTGTTCAGCTCCACTCCGTTCTACCCTCCTCTGTGGCTCTGCATTTGACACGGCGGCTTAAAGATTTAAGGCGACTCTGAAAAAAGTGTCATTCAGCGAGGAGAGAGAGGCCCCTGTCCCTGTCATTGCACTTGGGTTATTGATAAACGCCTGCCCTTCGCTAAAATCTCCCTCAAACGTGTCGAGACTCACCTGTAAATGGGCGTCTTGAGGCCCACCTTGTACCAGATGACCAGCGCCACGCGATCCTCGTAGATGGGCGGGGTGACGTTGCAGGGCAGTCGGCCAACTGTGCCCATAATGGACTCGGAAAGCACGGGCGGACCTGGAAATCAAGAGAAAATTTATGGATTAGTAGGGGTTACTGGTTTTTAATAATAAAATAGACTCATTTAATTACAACAAAAGAGGAAACTAACTTCGGGAAGCCCTTGTTTTTAAGGTTTAGTTATCAATTCAGAATTTATTTTCAGAGTTAAATATTCCCTTTAATTCCACAAATAGACTTTGAGATGGGTAACCCAATATTTGAGCTCATTTGAAGCCAAAAAACGCCGCAATTTTTACCCTAGGCTTCCTGGAACACCAGACTAAGGACAAAAAAAGCAGCAGGAGCTGCAGGAAAGTGACTGGGCTGAAAAAAATGTGGCTAACAAATGATGTATAATTAGCCGAGGGCATTAGCACTTTGTTATTGGGACCAGGGACCCCCCGAAATGCCGAGTGGCGGGCAGCGTGCTGCGATCCTCCTGGCCCCAACTAATAATGCTATAAATAAGGACGAAAAGAAGGGCTCCAACCTACAGGAGGTTCAGAAATCGAGGGGCGAGGGCGGCGAGATAAAAGTGACGTAATGGGCGCGACGTCTTCATCGCTTTTCCTTTCTTCTCTCTCACATTAAAGTGAAATTAGCGAGCAAATCCTTTTTTTATGCTAATTTCGCCGGGCTTTCAAGACGCCGGGGATTGTTCTTCCTCATTTCGCCGGCTTCTTCTTTGCTTTTCTTTTATTTTGCCGCCTTCCTCCTTTTTTCGAGCCATTTTTTGAGTTATGTCCTTTGGCTTGGCTTATTTTCCGAGTCTTTGCTCCTAACAATTTCCCTTTGGCTCGCCATTTATTTGTGTTATTTTTGGCCTGCACTTAAGATTCGTTTGCCTTTTCATTATTCGCAGTTGCTTTGTCCGCTCTCATATTTTGCCGCTTTGTTTAAAGCGCAGAACGGGAAAGAACGAGGCAGATTACTGTTTGAAGTTGACATTAATTTCGGGACTCTTAGCGGACCCGGCCTTATTTCAACTGGGTTTGCTCTGATTTCAATTTAAATTTTATAAGATTGGGCCAGAGAGCCGGTCTAATTTCCCTGTTTAAAATTTCCTTTCCCGCTTTCCCACTTTCTTTGCTGCAAAAGTTTGCCAGCCCTTTTCTGTGTGTTGTCGGTCCCTCGTCACGGAATTCCTCCGTTGTTTGTATCTCATTTAAATTCACTTGTTAACTCATTTGCATTTCGTAGGCTCAGCGTTTTGACGTGGCCCAAACAAAGTTATTACAGTTTGTCGGGAGTCCCTCCCCCGTGCACTGGCCAACCGCAAGAGATGATTTAATTGCGAACCCAACTCACAGCTCAACTGCAGGCGGCGCATATTACTCATACGCCGCGTGACCGCGCCGCGGAATTAGTTGCTAATCAGCTGGGGAAAAGGGCAAGCAGTACCGATAATGCAATGCATAATTTATGATGATTATAAATGGTTTTGCGCTGCCTGACTTTCGATTCTGCATAATAATCGGCCAAGTCGGAGCGGCGTGGGAGACTCGTTTAAAATGTGATGGCTCCTAAGCCGGAAATCGCCGGGTTCCCTTTTTTTTGTGCTGAAGCTCCACATGGCTCGGGCCTGGCTGCCGCCATGTTTCGATTTTTCGCTCATTTCATATGCAAATATGTTCGATTTGCCATTACGGAGCGGGCACAGGCGAGGCACAAGGGCGACCGCAATAATAACAATGCCAATGATGGTAATGATGGTAATGATGATGATGACGTCGGCCCCGAACATCCACACACATTCACCGGGAGGGGGAAGGACAACCAGGCTCAGCGAGGGCAGCTCTCAGAATTTACATTATCCTTGCGGCCCGAGTTAAACGAAATGCCAACATGGGCCGAACATTTAATTATAGCAATTAGCTAATTAGAGATTTCCCCCCTTGCCCTTTTTTTGCAGCCACAACACAAAAATCAATCGTAAAATGCCCAGTGGCTGTGCGCGTGGTTTTGTGCTGGAATTTGCAATTTTGGCCACGTTTGTCCACTTGTGCTGATTTGTTTTCCAGCTATCGGCTTGAATGACGCAAAATGTTCGAACAAATTGCATTCTGGATGCATGAAAAGCGGCTCTGCTTAGGTTGTGCTGGTAGGCTGTTGTTGTTCTTTCTCCACTATAAAAAAGCCATCAACATTAATTGCCCCAAACACGGCGGCCATTAAAATTGCTTTTGCGGGGGGCTAAACAACAACATTTTGCTACCAAAACAGTAGCTGTTGGCTCATTAGTTGGTCCACGTACAAGCCAGGCAACGCATTAAACGAGTGTGTGTGTGTGCTTGTGTGGTGGCAAATTAATTGCACATAAAATTATAACTCAACGCACTTGAAACTGACAAGCGACACGGTGACTTTCTCACCCCTCAGCCGCCCTGCGATTTGATGGCATTCCCAGATGCCAGGAGGAAAGTCATAAAAACGCCACGGTAACTGCCACGGGGGAGGAGTGTGTGTGTGGTGTGTTCTCTGCAGCTTCCATTAATTAAAAGCAATGTGTTGATTTCTTATTCCTTCCCGGTTTCCTTTTGGCCAAGGACTCGGAGCTCTTGTGGCTCCTTGACAATTGGCATTTTGTTTTGACTCTGGGCGCATTTATAGCCAATTATTTTTATTGCCGAGGGCAAACAGGCGTAAGGTGTGTAGATAAATGAACTTTAACATGGGGACATTTATTTTATTGGACTCACAATGCGGTCCTTTAAACCACCAAAAGCTTGCTTTAGTTATGAAATATTTCACATATTTGCTTTGAGCTTTAAGATTAATGCAATTATTTAATGCATTATCAGGGCCAGCTGGTTCCTCCCATTACCCATGCTTTATGAATAGAGGAAAAATAATTGTTTTTTTCACACAACACTTGTCATATTGACCACATTCCGCAAAAACCCCTCACTCTTTGTCAGAAGCTAGAAAAAATTAACCGTTTAATGTGAGGCCATAAATAAAGCAGTTTAATTAATTTTCTCATTAAATGCCATCAAATTCAATTAATATAATAAGCAGTGGCCAGTGCTTTGACCGCTGCGAAAATAAACAGTACAAAACTCCGCTTTAAAGAGCAGCGGAATCGGAATGTTCGGATGCCAAACTAAAGGAACTTCAACTTAAATATGACGGCAGCCAGCACAGCTACAGAGCAAAAGAATCTGGCAAAAATTATTATGCAAATTTGCTTTCATATTAGTGGCATTTGCTCTGCTCCCCACTGCTGGAGAAAGGAAGGAGAAGATGGCAGAAAAAATAGAATCTGCGAATCGAGACCTGGCAGGGGCCAACTCAGTTGACAACGGCAACATTTGCTGATTTCGCAAAAATATGCGCAGAGCGTGGCAGCTGGAGGACGAAGGAGCGCAGTGACATTGCCGGAAACTCCTGCCAAGGAATTGGCAGCCAAATTTAAATAAAACTCTTGTCAATATTTGCCGGAGCGCGGAGTGCGGAGAGCGACCCAATATGAGTAACGAAAATGTTGTTTCAAATAAGTGCAAACATTTGCATAATTTGCTAAAATCATGGGGCTATCAAATAAAATAAGCGTGACAGCTCTAACCCCGTTTTATTGCATTTGCTTTTTAGTCCTGCTTTTAAGCGAAGGGTTCAGCTTGAGTTACACGTAAATTGTAAACAACTTCAAATCATATTGAAATGCTTTCCCCGCTAATTGCAAACTCCCTGGACACCCGCCTGGGGAGTACTTAAAAATTAAATAAAAATCAAATAAAAATTTCAAATACAATTGAGGGAGGGAGAGTGCTCGAGATGGAAGCAAATTTCAGGCGCAATTAAATTAAATTCCCACTGGCAGGAGGTCCGGCAACTATTCATGTGTAAATTCCAACAAAAGGCGCTGAGGGTGACAATTACGAGTCGGTCAAGACTGGGTCGAGTCTCTCTCTCTTCTTCCTTCTTTCGTTTCGGCCATGTTCCCTGTTCCGTTTTATGGCCATTTGCTTTATGTAATGCCAAGTGTTTGGCCCCAGCGACTGAGGCATAAAAGCAAAGGGCGACAGCGACAGCGGCGCAGTTTTAATGTGCAATAAACTGTAACGATAATGATTATGCGTTCTAGGTGGAGCAGCAGCAGCAGGCCAGGAAGAGAGTCGTAGAGAAAGGACTCGAGCCGGGGGATAGGCCTCGGCTGTTGCAGCAGTCAATCGTGGGCATAAGTTGGCTTTAATGGGCGCCAAAGTGGCAATTATTGAAAGTGCTCGCTCTCGGCCAGTCCGAAAAGTGTAACAAGCAATCGCTTTGTCTCGGTCTCCTTGATTTGGCCAAATGAATTTTATATTAAATTTAATTCGTGTCCCATTAACACGGGCGAGAAGCAATGGGATTACGGAAATAGAGATGGTTTTTAAGGGAAAATTAAACAGAACAATGGCCTTAAGAGGAGGTTTTGCTTTCACGGATCGATAAATTCGTACAGTTAAGTTAACCTTTTCTTTGGCTTAATTGATAGCAAATGATTTTGTTCTTAACTTTAAGAAACTCTTGCTGAAGCAACTATATTTAACACAGAATTGGGTAAAAAATGATTGATAAAATACCCCCAAATCGACTTTAAATCAATAGTTTTATTCACCCCTCAAATGGTATTCATTATATTTCAGCAAACTGAATACGCACTCGTAAAATAAAATGTTATACACTTCATTTCATTACGAACTGCGGCCCATCTTGAGGAGAGTTCCCATGTCGTCTGTTCATTTTACATCCCTTACATAACTATAACGATCCGGTTCTCCCGGCCACACAACCGGCTCTTACATAAACCATCAATGGCAAGGGCCAATCTCCATATGCCGGTCCTCTCCTCAAGGTCTCTCCCAGTCTCAATGCCCCGCCTCCGGTCACATAAAAATGCAGTAAATGGCTGAGTAACAGACTGACTGACTACGGAAAACTTTCACTTCCGGTCCCGATGCCCCTTAAAGGCTTCTTAACGGCCGAATTTTAGTGGCCATTGTAAGTGTGTGTTCACGGGTCTACCCTTTTCGCATTTACATTATGCCTGCCACCGAGCATAAGTATCTGGGAGATACAAGCACGAAGCAGGAGGCACGAAGCACGGGGCACGTGGCACCCGGCTCAGCGGTATCTCTTGCATTTTATGGCCAAGGAAATACTCCCTGTCAGGTGGAACCTATATCCACACATATCTTTAATGCACAAATCAAGACACTTGAGCACTTTTTCTATAAACATTTTCATTTTATAGATACTTAAAAGGGCCGCCTGCATTTGGAGAGCCTTTTATGCGGGTCTCCACGAGGTCCTTCGTCGCGTCCACTCGTCCCTTCCCTAACCAGGCCCATCATTCCATCCGGCGGGGCCATTAAGCCGGCTCTTTGTGCCCGTCTGAGGGACTGTGATTTTGGCCAGCCTTCGAAAATTGTTGCACAAGAAAGGGGTGCCAACACGCTGCGTGTATTAGAGTGATTGTGAGCGAATCTGTGAGAGTTTTCCGGGGTTTGCAGGTTTGCCTGTGTGCCGGAGCCGTGACCGTTTACGTGTCGCTGCTTTTACTTTTATCTGAAAGTGGAATCGGGTAATGTGCGTTGCTGCTGACTCGACAAGAGCTCAGTTTTAGTTTTCTGCACCCAAAAAGGTGAATCTGATAAACCGAAGAAAAAGTAATGAATTCGATGTGCGAACGTGAGCATGTGGAAATAATTACATAATGGAAACGTGGCAGCGGAGAAGAAGAACAAATGGAAATTGCCTTCAAGGATTTGTAGTGTCCCCATGAAACAGAGGCAACAAAAAAAGAGAAACACAATTACATGGCTAAATTAATTTTCGTATGCCAAAAGCAAAGATGATGGCACAAACAACGCAAATTAAGGAAAAAACCCAAACGAATTTCCCCCTAATTGCTGCACAAGGAATTTCCAAATGAAATTTTCAACAAGAGTATCTTATTTTATTTAATTCCTCATCTCATTTTTACTTGATACGTTTTGTGCCAATTTTCTGAGAGGGCAATGAAGGAGTCCAACCGAAAATACATAATTATGGGTCCTTGAAAAGATGTTTGCACTTAAATTCTTGTACTTACATGATGGAGTGTAGTTTAGTAACTTAACAGAAATAAGTGTTATTTGTTTTACTAGTTTAAAAATATATTTAATGTGTTCTAATTGTAGGGTGTACCATATTTGTTGTTCATATATATATTTTCCTTTTGCTCATCTCGTTTTTGATATAATTTGTGTGTGCTTTTTCGCTTTTCTGTGAAAATATGATATACGTTCCGCTTTGTATTTTTTATTCTCCACTGATGTTTTGCCGGCTCCGCTCCTCTTCCCTTGTGCCAACAGCCCGCGGCCGTTGTTCCTTGTATATTTTCAGATAGCATTAGAAATTAATGAAATCAATTTTTGGCAAAAACAAAGAGGAAAAATCCGGAGAAAGCGGCCAGATGCGTAGGTTCGCAAATGGTAGCAGCGAGGCCCGCAGGCGTTTACTTTGTACTCGAGTATTGATTGGAGGGAGTCCTCCCATTGACTGCAGTTGATCGTAGGTGGATTTGCTGCAAGGAAGGCAGGGTGGTGGCTGCGAGTGGTTGGAATTTCAGCAGGGATTTCTCCGGGACTCGGGGCGCCCTTTTTCGGTAGCAAATGCCTGCAGAAAAGGGTCGCCGACCGCATAAAATATGAAATGTCCGGCCATTGAAAGGGGCAACGCACATATTTTTTGTATAAAAACAATTTTCTTTGATTTATGCGCTCGTAAAAAACAAATAAAATTTACATGCCCATTTAAAGGCAGTCGTTGCGTTGCGCATACATCTCTCGCCCTCAATGCCGCACGACATAATATAATATAATATTTTGCTAGCTAATATATTAAAAAATATGAAACCGTAGAGAGCAGTGGCAGTGGCAGTAGCAGTAGCCTCTGGCCTCAAAGTGCGCAGCAAAGAATGCTGCACGTTTTTTTGCCCCAGCATCTTTTGTTTTATTTCGTGGCCCAAAAGCGAAAAAAATTCATATCCATGGTGCTGTGTGTAAAGCAAATACAAATACGGCAGACCGTAATGTGTGCGTAATGTATGGCAAATATGTGCTCACTGCACAGGCACACGCACAGAAGGCACATAAATATTTCATTAAGTATGTGTTGTGCCCCATTTATGATGTGTTTGTTACATTGCACGGCCATAAATACGGCAGAGGAAAAACATTTTGATGATGCGTCCTGTTGGCAGGCGGCAAATATTTGGCCAATGAAGCGATTCGCCATCTGCAAAGGAAGTTTTCGAATTTCGAAATTTAATTTCCATCAAAGGGGGAAAGAGAAGGAGGAAGCTGCTTCCGGCTGCTCACAGTTGGGCGCATTGTCAGTCCTGTTTGCAGCTTAATACTGATTAGCGGCAGCCGCATGCACATTGGCATTAGCGGCTCATTGGCCACTAACCATTCATGCTGGCCAG
>VNJV01015793.1:0-23228 GCA_008042635.1 Drosophila nikananu | reverse complement strand
AGCGGTGGAAGGTTATAGAGAATCGCTTGACCGAAGCGGTAGGACTCATCTTCGATCTGACAGGTGAACCAGATTCCGACACTATCTCCACCTATAACGATACGTTACGAAGGATACGGCTTGCTCGGGCAGACATGTGTCTGCTTCATTACGATAAAGTCGGGATAGGTTATCTAAGGGAATCCGAACTGGAGAGCTGCATTGCTCAATTGAAACCAATATGGAGCCAATTCTACGTGTGCACCGTGGTGAAGATCGTGTTTTTCTTCCTGGACACCCTGCACACGGGGCGCGTCCGAATAAGGGAATTTAAATCCTTCGGAATGCTTTCGAAAATTATGGAGCCAAATGGTGGGGACGGGGAGGAGAACTGCTTTTCCATGGCAAAAATCGGGGCAGTGTACGAAATGTTTATGAGGTTGGACACGGACCACAATGGCCTGCTGAGCAGGAAGGAGATGTCGGCCTACGGATCTGGCCGCCTGACAACCTTCTTCCTGGATCGGGCCTTCGAGGTTTATCACACTTCTGGCGGGGAAATCAATTACAAAACATTTCTGGAGTTCTTTCTGGCTTTGGAACACAGAAAAGTGAGCGTACCAGCTGGAAAAATCTTTAAAATATAAATTCCTAAAATCTTTCCCGCAGACTCTCGCAAGTCTGCGCTATATCTTCAGAATTGTGGACATTAATCAGCAAGGATATTTAACTGCCGAAACGTTGAACTGTTTCTACACCAAAGCCCAAGCTGGTTACAAAGCGCTCTATAAGTTTCCGGCCCACAAGAACAAGATTTTTGACATGGCCAGGCCCAGGGATTGTCTGAAGATAACCCTCAGGGATCTGATTAACTGGTAAGCAGACACTAACCTTGGCCAAGGTAATCTTAAGCTCATTCTCTCTATTTGCCGTAGTGGACAAGGCGACGCTGTGCTCTCCTTGATAATTGAATTTCAAAAATTCGGCGGCCTCAAGGACCCTGAGATTGCGGCGTTTTTTTAAATTCCCCTGAACAGCCGCATTCAGACACCCTTGCGGTGACAACATTAAGCCAAAATTAATTAAATCCCCGGTCCGGGCTCCTTTGGAACTGCATTTTTCAATGTCTGCCAGCAAATTCAATGTGGAAAGTCGTTTAAATATTTCGGATAATTTGTATTTGTCCTTGTATGTTCGTTATTGCAAATTGCTCATAAATATTAATGGCTGTGTTTTAATTATGTTAATTCAGGGCGAACAGTTTAAAGCATTTACCATCATCATTTGTATCGAAAATCCGACACGAGGTGCAAGTGAAAAAAGAACACGCCGAGCTACAATTATGTTTATATGTAGCTGTTAGTTTTTATCATAATTTTATGTTCTACAAGGGGGCCACAGGACGAGGCAGAGCTGCTGGTTTATAAAACATTCATTTCAATTTCATTTCATTACATAAAATAAACCAAGTCATCCGGGCTGCTGTCTATCTAAGCTGCTGGCCACTGGTCGTGGTCCTCCTGCTCCTCCTCCTTCTCCGCGAACCCTCTTCATCCGCCGGATGCCCTGTAAAAGTTTGTAGTTCCCCGCTGCTGCTGCTGCTCTCCCACCCACCTTCCTCCCGTGCTCATTAACGAAATGACCGTTTGCATATTGCAAGTGGAGGTGGGTGGGGATTTCGACTCCGGCGGAATAACAAAAGAAGTGCCTTCAAAAATTCACGAATTGCAGGCGGACGCAGCTGAACTTACTCCAGGAAGTGGCCTACTGCCGGGACTGCCGGCAACAATTGCATGGCCCGGCCAAAGTTTCGTGGCTCTGCCGGTCGAATTGCTTGCGGAAATACAAATAAACAAAAGCCAGCGGGGACTGGCGGCCCTCGCAGACTGGACTTTAAAGTGTTTTATGGTTATTGGGTGCTTAGAATTGCATTGAGATATGCGGCGCGCGTCTGGCCCCGATGACAGCCAAGAAATTATCAGCGACTGCGAATGGATTCGGGAGTTGGTGTTGGAATGGGAATGAGAATAGAACCGCGAATAGCCGCAAATTGCCAGCGACGACGACGAGGCCCCCCGCGACCCATTTGGAATCACTTAAAACACACAAATCAAGCAAAAGTTGAAAACACAATAACAATTGTTTTGGGACACACCATAAATTTGCATGCCAAGAAGAGTAATGCTCCCGGCCACATGGAAAAAAAAGAGGAGCGAAATAGGCACATAAATATGCGACCGAACGGCGGACCGCCTCCGCCTCTGCCAAGTCCTCGTCCGAATGCGAATCCTCCGAAAACTCCACTCCGACGACAACCAGAACAATTCGTTTGTGTCACAATCAGATTCGGCACAGGCACAAAAATGTTCGCTTTTCGCGTTTCGCGCTCGCCATGTTTCATGAATTATTTCCCCCCAAAAACCCCCAAAAAGTTTTCGACCAAAAACTTTGACTGCAAAAAGGAGGCCAGAAAAAGAGGCAAGACATTGACTGGGGAACTGGTAACTGGTAACTGGCCAGTGTTGCAGGCCAACTCCCACCGCTGCTCAGCGATGCACTACGCAAAAGTAGCACTACAGTTTGGTTTGAGATATTTGAAAAATATATATTCTGTACAGCCTAAAAAGGATTTAGGAATCTTTTTTAAATTTATTAAACCAAAAGGACACCAAGAGAAGCTTATGTTGAGATATCAATATCAAATTAAGGCAGCTAATCTTTAGAAATAAGAATGTTTTCAAATACTTCTTCATTTGGAAAAGAATTATTCTATTTACATTTATCACTGAAAAGTATTTAAATCTTGAAGCTATTTAGAGATCGTTTATTAGTTTCCAAGTTCTATTAATCAGCTAAATAACTAGAAGAAAAATTATTTTGGCAAATCAAAACTCGTATTATTATGTATTTTTTTGTGTGCCTTGTTTGCGTTGATTCGTGCGGCGAACATTTCGATTACCATTTTCCCTGGTGGCATTGCAGGAGGACGAGGGTTCGAGCTGGTGGTGGCTGAGGTGCAGGGAATTCCTTCAGTGTTTCGCATTTTCTGCAACTTCGTTGGAGCGCCTGCCCTTTGCTCAGCTCCTGCCCCAGCTCCATCTCCTGCTCCTGGGCCCGCCCCTGCTGCTGCTTAAATTTCAATTGTGTGCCAGGGGCGCTGGCCCGACGCTGGAGCACTCTGGTGCAGGCTTTAATAAATTATGCCCCACGTTGGGGGTGGTGCTCGAGCAGAGTTGTTGTTGCGACTGCCTGGCTGGCCCCTGCATGCCACTTGGAAAAAGTTAATACAACAAATGCGCTACAGCCAACAGTAGCAGTAGCGGCAACAACAATTGCAATAACAATGACCGCATTACGAGGCCGCGAATCGTTGCCTGAAACGCCAAGTCGGTGGCAGCGGCAACATCAACAACATGGCCGAGAAATGGCAGCTTTACAACTTCCGGCAGGCAAGGACTACCGACCTATGGCCTCTCGTCCTTCCCAGCCGCATTTTTATTTTCTCGTTTCTCCTCTGTATTTTTCGCAGCCCTTCTGTTGCGCCGTCGGCCATCCTTATGTCATTCGGGATTATTTTGTGGGTTAAAAACTAATTTTCGGTCATGAAGTGGATTTCGCAGTGTGTGCATGTTGCCGACATTCGGCGGCCCATAAATATGCAGCAGTGGCAACGGGCAACGGCAGCTACAATTTGCATGGGAAAGCGTGTAAAACATTGATTTCCCAACTCCAACTGGATCAGTGAGAGCGGCTCAAAGCCGTCCAGGGATTATCCGGAATAACGCGCTTCCAGCGCGGAGCTGTTAAGGCAAATGTCAACGGTCGAAAGTGCGTGACCAAATTATTTCATTTCATTTTATTTAATTTATTGTCCTGCCCCGAGTGGCAGTCCTTGCCGCCTCGCCTTGCCTCTTCCGCAGGCATTTAAATTTAACTACAGTCCAGACAATGCGAGCAGAGCTCCGCAACAGTAGCGGCAACAACATCACCAACATCACCAGCAGCAGCAGCAGCAACATAAAATGTCGCCTGCGGCCATTTTCATGGGCAACCAACCGAATTGGGTGTTGAAGCTGGTGTTGGCCTCAACCAAAACAACGAAAACAACAGGCCAAAAAGAAAACAAGCAGGACAGCATTGGGTAGGGGACACGACGGGGTGATACCCGGCATTCACTAGCTCGAAATGTGATGCATAAATCAAGGCTAATTGAGAGAAAGGAGGTACTAGTTGAAGGTGTATTTTATATCATCCGAAATTAGCTAATGCTGATTCTTGAAATAAACAAATTATAAGTTAAATTATAAATTATATATAAAAATTATAAATATATAAGAAGCTATTTTATATCGGCCAAGAAGCAAACTAGGAAATATAATAAGAAAAGAGTGTCCTGCCTTTGCACCAAAAAATTCAGCATGAATAAAAGTCTTAGTTGAAAATTCTAGAGAAGCATTAGCAAGCTTTTCTGATGCTGTAGAGGTGCTTTGTGTACTTTAGAAGTTATTCTTTCAATATAGATAATTTTCTAAAAATATATCTGCCTAAGGCTGTAATTTAAAATCAAAGATTAACTTTTAAATCTTGCATTCTAAATGTTATACGTATAATCCCCTAGACCCTCGACCTCTACTGGGTACAAAAAATCTGTCGTTCGAGGGGAGCGTGGCAGAGTAACGACAGTGCTTCTGGGGATTATGGTCAATTATGTGTAAATACAATTATTGTTATTGTTGTCACCGTTTCACGGCTGCATTGGCGCCGTAGTTGTTATTGCCATTGTCAATGGTGTTTCGCTTTTTTCGTTTCATAATTGTAGTTACTGCTGTGCAAGGCATAAAATTTGTTATTTTCACAGCATGATCGATTCATTAAAATAGCCCCAGTTTAAAACAGCAGCAAGTGAGGGTGGGGTTACCTCCCCCAAGGACACCTCTGAACTGTCGCTCCTTCTGTGCCAGACGTTGTTTAGTTGCTCTGCACGTTTTCCGTGATTTAAGTACGTTGCCAGCGAGAGGAAAAAGAAATCGAGAAACAATAAAAGAAGTGTAAGTACAAGTAAAGCAGCATTTGCAGAGACGCTGCAGTAAATGCCGTGATATCCCTTGGTGGTCCTTTCAATTCTGGCTTAGTCACGTCACCAGCGGAGCACTTACACAAGGTTGGGGGACTTGAAGGGGTTACAAGGGCTTTAAGCTTACATCTTTTATTTATTTATAAAATAAGCAATAAGCCAAGCGAGGTGACTTAGTTGCTGAGGGGAATATACAACTTAATTAGGATAATGTCTTTGGATAGCGCTATCATGAATCACTTTTAGTAGGTTAAGCTTTAGAACAGTGGTAAATTAACAGATGTTTTTAATCAAGCCTGAAAGATCTAAGCTTATATTTACTTAATACATTTCCTTACATCCACTGAATTATTCACAAACCCTCAATAACATACAATACCGACGAAAGCTATTAGTAAACATCATAAGCTTGTTAAATTCGGAGCTCAAGGAGCTCCGCTCTCCAAATTTATTCCACTCGCTAAATGTTATTCAGCTGCCTCTGCTGGCGGCATTATCAGGAAAAACCAAAACAAAATAAACACATCAATAAACAGAGTTGACAAAGATTTGATTGCATTATTATAAAACAATTTGCATTCGATAAAAGTCAAAAGCAGCAGGCGGCCAAAGTCATAAAAGTCGCGCATTGAAAATTGAAGCACAGCCGTCCCCCCCTTCGGAAAATGGAAAGGGGGGTGAGGGGGGAAAAGCTGCTGATTCAGTGGCAGAGCCAAAGTCACTTTTGTTGCTTTTGAAATGAGGAGGAAAAGAAATATGCAAAATGCGCATAAATCTAAAGGCTCGACACGGGACGGAAATCACTGCGGAGTCAGGCTCCGGATGAGTTCCCATCTGCCGGGGACTTGTACTGAAAAAAAGGAAAATAAAATAAAATACAAAATAAAAATTATTCAAGAAAATCATTGCACAAACTCACTTGAAGCATAATGTTGTATGCTTAATTTTTAATTGGCTTGAATATTTCAATAATGAGTTGCGTTTTGATTTGATCTTTGAAATTTACTTGAATGAATGTTTTTTTGAGAGACCAGCTGCTAAAGGCAAGTGAGAGCGTTACCTGTTTTGCCTTAATATTTCGAAGAATCTCATTTTCTTTTTTTCTTCAATACTTGAAAGCAGCGATGTGTTGTCATAATAAAATATCTCCATATTTTTAGGTATTTTAAAATAAAAATCAATGAAAAAAATCACGGGAATCACTTTGTTGGAAGCCTTTTTCTATAATTGGTTTGAATATTTTACTAATGAGCATTAAATAATTTTTATTAAACGTGAATTGATTTTCAATGATCCTCTATGCTTGCAAAGCAAAGCTTGAATAAACTGCTTTTAAAGTTGTCAATGATTACAATCAAACGCTTATGTTCATAATATTTTTCCCGCACATTTCTAGGTATTTACAAATGTGGTTTCTCTGAGTGCACTCCCTCCTCTATGTGGGAAATCGAATCCTGGCCTGGCAGCCGGTCCACGTTCGCGCATGCAGAATAAATGATTTTCTATTTGTTACGTCAAAGTGAAATTGTCTGAGGGCGGGCGGCTGTGCGTGAGCGCTGTGTGTGTTGACATTTCTTTGAGCCGCCATCACTCACTGGCTTAGAGGAACGTAGGAACATAGGGCTCATACAGCGACGGGACAACATTTTCAGCATTTACATTTCATTTTTTGTCGTTCGTCAAACGCTTTCGGCCGCCTTCTCATTTACAAGGCATTCCGGGGCACCGTTCGGGGAAAGAGGTCAAAGGGCGGCACACATATGTCAAGTGTTGCGCTCGGGTCGAGGGTGGGCGGGCAGCTCTCTGCGGGCGTGCAGGTCCTACGGCCAGCATCTCTGGGCCATGTTAAAAAACAGAAGAAGAGAGAAAAAATATATATAAATTTTTATTCTTATCTTCCTGTTCTTTTTCACCGCCTTTTTTTTGCTTTCGCTCTTCCGCTCTCACTTTTGTCCCGTTTGTGTGCTCCCCTGCTGCCGCTGCCGCTGCTGCTACGGCTGCTGCATTATCCTTTTCCCTTTTTACGTGTGTTCCATTGTTTTAAATTATTTATGCCTGCGTAAAATATTCAAAGCTCTGCCAAATGCAGAACGAGCACGGGCAGGAGCGGGACCGGGCTCGGGCGACGTGAAATTCGAACGCACAATAACAAAAAGGGGGTCGTTCGGAGGGGCCTTTGGACGGTAGTCAGTCAGGCCGGGCCAAGTTATTATTCATAACACAGCAGCATCAAAGTGTAAAGGAGTCTGCGACAATTCCCACTGCCATTTGCCGCCCACCGCCTCCCGTTGCAAACCTTCAAGTTTACATAAATAATTTACGACCTTCAGCAGGCGCGCACGAAAAAATCAGCAAAGCAAAGGCAGAGGAAAATGTTATTTCGACAATAATACCGGGGAACCATCTAATTTCGTGCTTTGTTTGCCATTTCGATTTCACTTTGCCAGCCAACTACAGCACAAAGAGTACAAAAAAAAACCACAGAAAGCAAAAAAGGAAGCAAGGATTCTTTGAGGCGGTGATTTCACTGTGTTTACTTTTGTCCAAGTTTCGAAATGATATTTTAATTAATTTAAGTGCTTCGCTTGGTTTATTTCCGCGGAGCAATTAGGAATTACGTCAGCGAATTTATTGAATTCGCTCTCTCTGCCCTTATCGGGCTGTCGTGGCCTTAAAGTGATCAAAAGTCTTAAACAAGTTGGGGCCCAGCCGGAGCCGTTCTAAGGCCACTTAATACAAGTTTTGCTAACTGATGGGTCGGTGGGTCATTAGAGCAAAAAAAAAAAAGAAAAACCAGAAACTGTAAATTGAAAAATCCAACACCAGAGGAAAGCGAGCCGAGTTCAAGAGTTGAAAAGTCGGAGGCAACTGTATTAACTTAACGGTTTGACATCTAACACCTTGCAACTGTTGCAGCCAGCAAAGAGTTCAAGTGTGCATGCACAGAGAGAAAAGAATTCAAGTGCTTTTAAACAGACTTTAAAATGGTAAATGAATCAGGAATAAAGGAACAAAGTTTTAAGGTAACCGTCTCCTTTTAACTTTGACTCAGCAAGATTTTCTTGCTTTCCCTTTGCCTTTCTTAGTCTGTGACTCCTCCTTATTTCAGCAAGGGAAATGAAACATTTTAATTACCTAATTATTTCCTTCGAAATTAATACCATAAACATTTGTAAAAAAGAATCTCACTGTTGTATTCTTTCTGTGTGCCCAGCCCTTTGCCTTTTTGGTCTTAAGTGGCGCTCGGTTTTGGGTTATCAACCCAGGAGAAGCCGCCAAAGGCAACTGGAAAATGGCAAGTGTGGCTCCTGGCATTTCTGGTTTTTGGTTGCAGCCGTTAAAGGAAAGCGGTAAGCCGCCACCCGCTCAGAGGTAAAGGTGTGCAAAGGCAACTTTAAGCAAAGATTTCCCGCACAGATGAGAAATATTGTCGCGCATTTGTTCGCAGCTTACGAAAACATTTTTCTTAACACGCTCAGCAATTTTTTGCACGCTTCCCAGGCAACTTTTGTTTCGCTTTTGCCCAGCTTTGCCCAGCTCTGCTTGCGGCCTCACTTTTTCCTTCCTCAACTTCAATTTGGAGCTGGCGGAGTGCACAATTTAAAGCATTTACGAGCGCAATTTGTCTGCCGCCTGCTCAGACCGCAGTCAACTCCACTTTCAGTTGGATACCAAACTTTGCTTCGTTTTTTTCTATATATATACATATTTTTTTTTTTTGTTGAGAAAAACTGACTGAAAGTGTGGGTGCAATGCAGGTCGACTGCCCGCAGCTGCCGGTCTGACATTTTTCTTGGCGTAAATCTGGCAGCAGCAGCGACTTTAGCTGCTTTTTGCAGCTCATTGAATTTCGTATGCTTATGTCTGGCCGTAAAAACGAATGCACTTTCCCTCCTCGGACTGCACATAAAAATATTGTACTTGCCGAATTTTGAAACTGATTTTATAAGGTGAGATTATTTAAGAGGAGTTGGTTGTTATTTATTTGTTAAATGACAAATTATTTAAAGAATAACATTGGTAGTAAGTCAGGACTTTAGATGTTTAAAAACGATTTGTTTTTTTGAGAAATCTTGCAATACTTCGTTGCTGTATTATTTCCCATTATTTGGTTAGACTCTTGAATTTATTCTTTCCATTGATTGACTTAATTTTCGTCATGTGTCCTGGCTTTTGGAAAACTGGGAAACAAAGTATAAACCTATTTGAAAGCGGGTCTTATCTTCGGCAGTTTGCGGAGCAAGACTACATATATGTGAATAAGCACTTACATCTTTACTTATCCCCTGGCTTGCAGAGTTTTCCATATTGAAAACTCTTCTGTCTGCGTTTATTGTCAATACAAAAGTTTTTTGCATTTGCGAAAAGTTTATTCTTATTTTTCCCCCCTTCGAACTTGTGCGTTAAATTGTGTGAACGGATTTTTACAACAGATCCTTGGGGCTAAGGATGCGGGATCGCTGGGAGAATGGAGATTTCTTGGCTGGGACTTTTCCAAACACACGACCGACACTTGTGAACAAGTTAACAAAACGTTTTCGCTGTTGGCAAACTTTTATTGTGTGAAAAGCGGGCAGACACTCAGTCTGCCACGCCCACAATGGCCATACATATGTTTTATTCATGAGGCGGCGCACAAACGCAATAAGCCCCCCTTTGTGTCCCACCGCTGGAGTTTCTGTTTCCGTTTCCGCTGCAGCGATAATCGCAGGTCAATTTCATAAACAAATAAGTCGGCATTATCTGGATGCCATCGCGAGTGCGATTCAGCACATTCGGAGTGGCCATAATGAAGCCATTTCATGCAGACAGGCGGGCAAGGCATGTACTCCTACATGGAACATGGTGTACTGGAGTTATCTTAATTATAGATCGATTCAGTCGAAGGACAGAGCTACACACACAATGTGTAGTTGTTAGAAGCTCTTGGTTCTATATGTCAAAGATATGTTGGTTAGTGAAACTTCTTCACATTTAAGCTAAAGTTTCATATTTCATTGAATATTCTTTCTACCCAATGTATTGTTCGTAAACCATTAATATGTGGTGTTAAGTACGTATTTCTATTAACTTAGCCCTACAATTTTGACCACAACTGTGTATGTATGGGCGGCATTGTGTGCGTGTCAAGACTAATTCAGGCCTGAATGAACACCATAATTTATAACGATTTGCACGCCTGTCCAGCCCAGTCACTTCTGCTAAGTAAGAGCTGCATGGATGGCACTTCTGTCACCTGCGAAAGGAGTGAAAAATGCCAGGACTATTAATTGTAATTTTCATTGAGGATTCCGGACCCTGTTAATTGCTGCAAACACCAAGTGGCGTGTAAGTGAATGGCAAATTAAATTTCTGCCAACTACATCCGGACCTCGGACTGAGACTTCGCTTGTGACTGCAACTGGGATGGCATTCATCCGTTTTATTGACGCTCTAATTAAAGTGTTGGGTTCATCAATATGCCCAAGGTGAAGCCGCCATGGCAAGGACTACGGCGTCGACTGGGGCATTGGCAGCAGTTTTGTAGCCAACTTTGTTGTTATGGCAAGCGGAGACAGACAACACACACGACACCGATACATGGTGGGGTCACGGTTTAAGCTGCAAACGAACACGGAAGCATAGGACACTGGGAAAAAGTAGTCCCTTCCAAAGTAAATTTAGTAAGAATGAGGAGAAGTCTCTGTAAGAGGTTATCAAGTCAAGCTTTATGTACATAACATATCCTTGGAAGATTCTAGGTTTGTAAGTTGGTCTATTGAAATATTTCCTGTTTATGAGAACCACAAGTTCAGCTGTTCGCCTTAATCCAGCCTATATGAGTGGTTGTAATACCAATTTTCCGCTCAGTGGAGAGACAGCAAGATCCCAAAGGCGGTAACGACATCAGTAGTTTGGCTCTACGAGTCGTAGTAACAGTTTTATCGCCAGCGACAACGCAACGGCAACGGCAGAGTCGCAATAACAACGGCCAGAGTAAGTGACTGAAATTGCCTAGAAACAAAGAATGCCTTAGCCACTTCCCCTGCCCCTCGCCTATATTTACCCCGAGGCTCTTGTTGCCAACCGCAGCAACAATGCGGTGCAACGCAAAAGGACAAAAGAGCAGGCCAGAATATGGTAGCTGAAAAAAGTTAAAAAAAAGTGCCTAAAAACAGGGAAAGGGAATGTAAAACTCGCACAATGGAGCCAACAAAGTTGACGACATGCCGTGACGGGTGCGTTACTCATACGCAGCGTGGGCCCCGATGAGTTTCCAGCGAGGTAAGTCCACTTGACATATTCCCAATGAGCTACTCTCACCGGGGGCTTATCCTCCTTTCTTTTTTTTTGAGCATACCTGCTCTCTTTGTGATCACAAACGGAGGGCTGACAAATCAATATGAGCAATTTTTTTCAGCAAATGGTGACGCCTCCCCTTTAGGATATTCCGAATGAACTGTGGATATTTTTTTTTAATTTAAGACCTACATACCTTTCTGTGTACTGTTTTTTTGTGGAAGAAATTAAAGAGAATGCAAATTATATTGGGATCAGAAACTGCAACGGACAACCGATGGTAAAGATTATTCTTCATATATTTAATATAGCTGTTTAATATAAACATTATATTAAATAAAAGAACATTTAACCATTCAATAAATTGCTAAATCCCTCATAAAAAGACACTTTCAGTCGTCCAAAAAAGTAACAATTACCCCACTGCTCTTGGAACTCATAACAATTGGCTGCTTGAAATGGCTTTCGAAATATCATAATTCCCTAATAGCCGAGGCGAAATGTGATATCTGGCATTCAATCACCGCACTGCCGCAAAAGGTCAATTGCCGCAAAGTAAACAATTAAACGGGAGGGCGGTTGACGGCGTTGAAAGTGGGGAGTGAGTCTCAACCGCAGGCTAGTCAATGTCAGAGTGCCTTCGACAATCATCCAATGAGGCTGTTTGCTCGCTGGCACGCGCCCTTGGGCCTAGGCGATGAATTTTTGTCGTACTCAATAAAGCAAGCCAGCGGGAGGGCGGCCAAAATGGCAATAAAAAAGGCAATTGATAAGCGAACCAGCAGCAGTCCCGCCAAATAGGCAAACAAACAGACGAACACACACCGAAGCTGGCAAACTGAAGGGCGAGGCAGACAAACAATCAAACGATAAACGGATGCCAAAAAAAAAAGGAGAGAGCACTTAGCGAAAATGAGGAGGATTTATACTTTAATTTAAAAAGGTAAATATTGATTGAAGTTACTAAAAGAACTAACTAAATATAAGACGAAACAAGGGTTCAGAAAAATGTGTTATAAAAAGATGTGATTATAAAGTATATTCAGTTAATTTAGGAACTATTATGTACACTTTAGTTCTATTAATAAGTGTAGGTATAATTTACACAATTTCAACTTCATTTGATATGTCATACTTCTTCTGCATATAATCTATAGCTTTCCTAGACAAATTTCCCAAAAAGTATCCCGTTTTTCTCCGTGTTCCTGGCGGAAAACCAAGCCATGGTATTTCAACCTCAATTTGGCAAATTCTATTACGATAATAAGAGTGTGGCGAGGGGGCGCAACCAGCAGCTCGGCAGAGTTCTGGGGGTTGGGAAAATAGCCGGAAAATGCTTGATGTGCCAGCAAAGCCAACAAAACACCAGCGGCGGACGGGCAGAGGCAGTTAAAAGCAAAACAAAGCCAAAACTGAGCGAGGAGGCTGTGGCAAGTGTATCGACAATGAGCGAGATCCAATTTCACTTCGATTCTTATCCAATTTCGGGGCAAATAAGTGAAAATGTTTTCATTTTCATGCCTTTGAGCAATGGGTTTTCCCCCGCTCAGTGTCTGTGTGCTTTGAGCGTGTCAATAATTTGTCTGGAGCTCTTTGGCTCGACTGAAGTGTGAATAAGAGCCAAAGGGAAATGGAATTAGAAATGAGCAAATAAGTGAAGGATTTTCTTCCGAAAAAGGGTTCAGCACTTAAGCAGCTTTTCGGCCAGACCGCAAAGTTTTCCCATGTCACTGCTGCGATTGATGTGACAAAAAGTTTTCTTTTAAATTATTTGATTTCTTTTTGCCTTGCTCCTTGCTTACATCCTTGATTTTAAGCCCGATTAGAAGCATTAAAGCCAAGCTTATCCAAGCATGAAAGAGACTTCGGGGGCAGGGGAAGGCAAAAGCATAAAATGCAAATCTCAGATTTGGTTTGTTAAACATTTGCTTAACCACGAAAACGAGAGAGAAAGCCCTAAGTGTCGCCTGCTTTTTCCCCCTGCTCGGAACACTTTTTTAACACAGAAAAAAGCAAGCAAATCCTGGTTCGGAAAATACTTTCTCCTTTATAGGAAAACATTTTGTTAAATGTTATTATCAAGGACTAGATTTTTCTCATCTCAATCAAGGAATTTAAATCTTTCTTGACTTAAGCAAGACTTTAAAATATTACAATAACATATTTTTCCCAATGTAGCCCATGAAAAACCCTCACTACACCAAGATTTTTTCCCTGGATGCTGGTTTTCCCAGTGAGGAAAATGACGAGAAGGAAAACGGAAACCCAGAGCGGAAGGAAGGACTCAAAATGAAGACAACAGCACATGGCACGAGACTCAATCGTGGCTGTCGAGCTGCCAAATATGCCACATTATGAGGCAAGGGCAACATATGCTCGACAACAATCCGGAAAATCTGCGTGGGGAAATGAGCTAGCCAAGGGAGCGGGGCAGTCGCGGCAAATAAGGGAAAATTACGTTAAATAGAAAAGAGCAAAAAAAAAAAAAAAACAAGGAAAAACTTTTCCACTTTTTAACTTTGCCGCTGTCGGTCGGCGGTTGTTGAACATTTTACAAACAATTTAAGAGCCGCATTAAATTATTGTTACGCTCGCAGCTTAAGCTTTAAGACAACCAGCCGCCAGTCCAACTGCTGTGCCGCTTTTGGCCTTATTTTTATGGCCACCTTCGTTCTCGAGGGGCGATAAGAGTGAAAAATGGTAAATTAAGCAAAGCAAGAGCCAAGGCGGCTTGTTATTATTGTTGTTCCTGCCGCTACCGTTCTTGTTTTTCCAACGCGCGTCAGACTAAATTAGAGCAAAAAACTTCATTTGCCTTTTCTGGGGTTTTTATTGTGTTTTGGTTTTTTTCTTTTTTGTTTTCTGTTTGGTTTGAGCCAAAAAGTCGGCTCGCAGCAACTGGCAACTGGCAGAAAGGGAAAATCAAAAGAGGAAAAGGCACAAAATAACAATTATGTTTTAAGGCAATTGTTTTGGTTTTCCTTTTCGGTTTCATTTGGAATTTTCTTGTTGTTCCGCTTGTTACAATTAGTGTTGTTTTTCCTTCTTCTGCTGTTTGTTCTTGCCGCTTATAATTGAGAACGAAATAAGGTTAATTAGAGTAATGGCCACTTTGCCGCCTTGGCTCAGACTCAGGCTTGACTCTATAGGCCGCAAAAAAAGATGTTTCCATTTTGGTCAAGGCTGATTGACATGACTTGGTGGAAGTGAGCATCGAAAGTGACCCAAGGCACTGAGAAAAATGCATATGAAACAAGTGAGTTTAAAGATGGGTAGTATTTTGATTTTGACTATGACTATCCCTCTAACCTCTTATTTTTATTTCAATTTCTAGGCTCTTATTTGATCCTTTGTTTTTTTGAATAGTTCTAACTCATAATTTCCTGTTGGCCTTGGTTCCAGTCTATGCTCAAGCATAATTACCTCTCATCGATTGCACCGCAAGCAAATTTAAGTAGTTAATTTATTTATGACCAACAGGCCACGCCTGACCAAAAACCGGGTAAGGGCAAAGTTTTGTGTGCCCAACTGTGATAGTAAACTTGTCGACAACTCAACCGACACGTGCTCCGGCTCCGGCTCCGGCCCTGGCCATTTCCAATAGCATTTCGCACCACCCGCAGACCCACTTCCACACCCACTCCTGTAGCATCTCGCACCACATCACACCACGTAGTTTGGCGAAAACACTTTTGAAATATTAAACACTTGAACCCATTTACTTTATATGACCAGAAGCTGTCAGAGGCAGTCTAAGACCGCTGTCCGTTATTGGCCCCGCCCACAATTTAGCTGCTTACGATGGTGGACTAGTAAATAGAGCAGAGACTCTTTATATATTAGGTGGGATTAGGAGGATTATTACTTAAATTATTATTAAATAAGCAAGTTTGAATGCTTGAAATGCAGGAACGTTTCTTGCATATGGAAATTTAAATGTGTGGTCGCTATGCTTCGTGTTACTAAAGAGTCAAAGAGTTTACCCCAGTCCCATTTTCCGCCTATCCATGTGTGATATTTTAAACTTATTAAATGTTGTACAAATTTCCCTAAAAATACAATCATCTCTCTTAGAATATGAACTCATTCGCTGCTATTATTTCAACCTCCGTTGTACAGAAGTGTGCCCGATGCGAGGGTAGATGTTAAATGACTTTTAATTGGTGTTAGTCCACGTTGTCTTCGGCACTGTCGGGTTGTTTTGTTGCTCCTGTCATGCGATATTCCTTTACAGGGCATATGAAAATTGTACCAAAACTTTGTGCACATAAGTTTTACCTCGTTTCTTGTCTCGTTTTTGTTGTTGGGGTTTTACATATGTAACTACAGCGGACTAGAACTAGACAGACTTTTCGACCAGGCCGCAAAAGTTTCCATACAATAATAATCACTTTGTAAAAGTTGTGCCTTGGCCAAAAACCATTGCAGTTAACGAATTTGCTGTGACGCCACTAGCTGAAAGTCGCACAAACGTTCAAATCTGGGTAAAAGCCAAACTGCGGGCCAGAAAAACTTGTTCCTTATGCGGCGGCGGTTATCTCTCTTCTTTCGGGCCAAACTAATTTTCTGGTATAGCCACTGGGTTTTGTGGGTGCGAATGGCCAGGACCCAGAGTCTGGGCCAATTAATGTGTCGCTGGGATTTTCGCATACGCAAAAGAAATGGCTGTCAAATGATGACGTTTATTATGTCATAGAGCGAGCGATATCCTGGCATCTAGTGGCGCGCACATAAATGGCCATATGAATGATTAAATCGCGCTCTTTTTTCGCCTACTTCTTAATAAATTAAATTTTTTACTACGCCACACGTATGTACTACCCCCACACACTCACCTCTCGCTGGGCCTCGCTTTAACACGAATTTATGTACGAATTTGATGTGCAAATTCAAATTAAATTTTTCGCTGGTGCTGTTGCGTGCGCAAAAAACAAGGCACACACAAGTGTGTACATGTGTAATTTTTACTGCATGACTTTGCGACACACAAACACACAAAGGGAGGATATTTCATATATTTCATGCCAGACGGAAATTCAAAAAAGCGGGCAACAAAAAGCGACTCCGAAAGGGTTGCCAGCAAAAACAACCACACGCTGATGATGATATGTAGGCCTATACAGGGAAGCGTGTAACGAAACGAAATGAAATAAGGAGTAAAAAACATACACGCAATTTTGTTGTTGTTCCTGACGTTTCATTTTGAACATTCTGCGTTTTTTGACCCTTTTTTTGTTGCTGTGCGGGGCGTGTGTGTGTGTGCGAGCGGGCTCATTACCCACACACAGCCACTAGCCCCCGAAAGCGCACTCAATCATAAATGAATGCACGCACACACATGTGCAGGCACCGTGTGAGTGGCATGTGACCGAACGGGTTAACATTCGCACAAAAGGAAGTTGTTACTCCGGCTTCCGGTTTAGCCAAATCGTTATTATTTATAAGCCCTCAGGTGCACCGAAAGGAACCAGTAGTTATTTTAAATTTATTCAGGTTGTCTAGCTTTAAAACATTAATAATATTCAAATATATACATACATATAATTATTTTGACTATTGTATGGTGTTTCCTTATAGTCAGAAGTTTGCTAGGTGAAAGAATAATTTCCGATCCAATAACCATAAATAATCTTGATCGATCTAGTGATGCGCAAATGCAGACATTCTTTAATAATAATTTTAGAAGAATTTACAAGAACATAAAATAAACATATTTGTTGTTTAAGAGTAAACTAGATTCTTTAATGCAATGTCTAGAAAATATATAGATTTTTTATATTATTATATTAATTTATTGATTTACATACAATTAAGTAAAGTTTATTTATTTATTTGTTCACTGTATGCCTACTTACACATTAGGTTTGAGGATGAGTAACAGCCATAGCAGCTGTGGCCTTCAGCTCATTTAAGTAAATTTATTCAATATTAAAGTCAATTCTTAAAATTTTAAAGAGCATAAATGCCAAACTAAATGATAAACTATTTAATGGACAGAAGATTTCGATCTCTGTATTATAGAATTTTTTCCCTGTGCAGCTGTCAGCCAATGGCACATTGGATTTCCATCAGAATCGTTGCCGCACCTCCGTCAAAACCCGCCAGCCGCCGAGTTTGCCCTTTCGAGTTTTGGCTCTAACTTGGCTCTCGGGTCAGCGGATTAAAGGTCAGCAATTCGCTGACTCAGCTCGAGGGGCGATCGGTGGGGGATCATTAATCAATTAGGCCAACTCCACTGAGCTGCAAATAATCTGTGGTCCTGCCTGCCACTCTGCGTGTGTGTTTGTGCCTTAGCAGCCCTCCAACTTTGCAACAACTTGATCTGGCCAAAAAGCCGGCCAACACAGCACTCTGGGCGTCCTTTGGCCGGCTGCCCAAAATGCAATTGGCTTCATGCAAAATGCAGAAGCTTAATTTGTTTGTCCTTGCCGGCCATTTGTTGGCTTTGCATTTTGGGCATCGCTGGAGTTCGAGTTTCCAGTTGCGAGTTGCGAGTTGTGAGTTTCGGTTAGCAGTTAGCAGTTTCGGTCTGCAGTTTGCAGTTTTGGCCGTTTGCAGTTTGCTGCTGCTGCTGACATTTATTAGCTTGTAAACATAATGCGGAAGCTTTTATGGAGCTTACCGAAAGATTTGCCAGACTTTGCAGTCGCATAATTGTCGCAACGGCAAACTGCCTCAATTATTTATATATATTTATATTTCAATTTGGCCAATTGACAGAGCGATGGACAGTTTTAATGCTTAAATTGTTTAACTTGTGCCTGGCGGTGCCATTAATTTATGCATATTTATAATGTGGCCGCTTTTGATTTGCCTGCGCGGAGCCCTCTGTCTGTTTGCACTTTTTATGGCATTTTAATTAAATCATATAAATGTCAATAAATTCAGTCGGCTCTCGGAGGTATGCTTCAATTAACAGCTCGCATGAAAGTGACCGCAGAAATTATAAATTATGCATATTATATCCGCAATTGTTGTTACACATCGTTATGTTGTTTGGTCGCTGTTTTTGGGCCACTCGCATGGCAATTGTGTACAGCCGCCTCTAATTGGGTGTGCACACACACGCGCCCTGGGGCTAAGGTGAGGGTGCATGCCACTGCCACGGATGAGTGTGTCCGAATGCACAAACGTACAATTCCAAATTAGCATAAAGTATGTCCGGCGGACAAGAGCCCAAACAATTGGCTGAGGCGATAAACGAGGCAATTTCGGGACACTGAACCCGGTCAATGGGTAAAGCCTTAATTATCCTTTGAAGTAGGAATCGATATCGTTTATTATACAAGCCAAACAGTTCACAGCAGTGCCTTAAAGACTTGTAGGTATTTTGAAGTTGAGACCTGATTAATTTCTTTTTACTTCTCACAAACCCAGCCCAGAGGCCACAACTAAAATACCGCCTAAAATCCCATCAATGTTTGCTTAAAACCCATTTTAAACTAGCTCAATCAAAAACTATACAACCCCACCAAAGTCGGGGCTCCAACCGTCACGTAGTCAAGCCATTTGAATGCCACAGTGAAATCATTGAGATCCTGCATGGAATAGAAATAAATGCACGGGAGCCACCTAGATTATTTTCGGCCTGTCAACAAAATACATGCAAAATGTGAAAATGCCAAGAGAATAACAGGAAAAACTACAAAAGCAGCAGCAGCAGCAGGAGCAGCAGGAACAGCAACAGCGGACAACAAAAAATCACGGAAAAATGTTTTTCAATCTACAAAGACACGCGACAGTCGCCCAGGTCGCCCATGGGAAGGAAGGAAAAGCCATTGGAAAATGCAAAGCAGCTGCGGTGATTGTGCAGCGCTTACGAGCGACAACAAATGCGGCAAATGCAACAAACACGGCCAGCTAAGCCAAACGGAAGCGGCGACCAAGATGTCGACTGAAATCATCGACTGCCACTGCCACGGAAATGGAGCTAGAAACGAGGCAAAATGAGAAGCAATCGCCGGGTGCACGAAAAACGGGAGCAGCAAGAGAAGTACAGGGCGACAAAAACCAGGAACCATAAAACTAGGACTTTAAAAAAATGAGATTGAATATTTTGTGGAGTGTTTCAATCATGACTCAATCAATGCCAATAGCTATATACACTGAAATCTGTATAGAATTGAGAGGCTATGCATGTCCTTTCTATGAACTGTTTGGATTTTAAAGGTTTTTTGAATGGAAAACTTTAAAACATTAATGTAAAATATACATAGAAGTAAACTTGTTGCTCAACAATTCAAAAAGTTAACAAATATTAGGTTCGATAGCCAAGTTCTTTAACTGTTCATTCCTATTTTCTCTCTCTGTTATGGAGTTCGAGGCAAATCCCAGCGTGTGATTCCCGATTACCCCAAGCTGGATAACTGAAAACCAACATCGGTAGCTGCAGCAGCAACAGCAGCTCCCCCGGCTGCCAGGGAAAGTGTTTTCACAGCCGCGAGGTGGGAGTGAAAGGAGTGAACTCCCATTCTGTCGTCGGTTCGTTAGTGTCTCGGTCGAGCAGCGGCAACAATACGCAACAGTGGCAGCAGTGGAAACACCTCTGGAAACAGCACGGCGAACAACAGCGGTCGCTCTTTATAAGTGCCGGCTGCTTAAGCGCATTGTGCGGGGCTGCTTTTATCATTAGCCTCCACAAACACACAGAAAGACGACCCGTATTAGCAGCTGCAGCAGCAGCACACATAGACAGATCAAACACCTGGCACACACCTGCTCAAGACACCCACACACATGCTACAACGTATCGCCATCGCTTACATAAACTTGGCGCGCACGAAACACTTCCGCAGGCGAAAAGCTTTCCGCTTCCGGTTCGCTGTTGGGGCTGCTGCTGCTGCTGCGATTGTTAATGCACTTACGAAAAACTCAATTTGAGACAATGTCTCTACCTTAAACGTTTACCTTAAAAGAAACCTAACAGAAAGTTATTTCTCTTCTTAGCTTAACTATATAATTTTGACTGGTATTTTCTGTATATTTCGTAGACTTCCCTTTTCCTAGTTTGCTTATTGTAATTGTATGTCTTTCAGTTTGTTTAACTTTTGTCTCAGTGCTGCCGCCTTGCCGTTGCAACTTTAAATATTAACAGTTAAGTAGCGTGTGTCGCGGGCATGTGAGGGCGGGCTGCCTCGATTTTTCTTCCCCTTATCGCCATCGCTGCCATCGACTGCGTGCAACTGAAACTGAACTCCGGGTAACCGAGCAGGTAACCTGGCACCCCACCCCGAGCTCCGTGCCAGGTCCGTGCTCCTGTCAAAGTGTCATTTAGATCGTAATGCTTTGATATGGGCCCGCGCTCGAACACATTACCAGCTCCCGCCGGTACTGGGGGCTGGGGGCTTTCGAGAGAGCGTTCCCACATCGATATTCCGGCTGAGTCGAGGCCGGGCGCGTAAGCTTAAGCCACTTACGGACCTGATTGCCCGCCATTTGTTGGTTGGCTTGTTTCGCTCGACGCTTTTCCAATTCATTTATGAGCCGTTTTCCTAAATGCCAGCGCTACCCGAAGCCCTCGGGGCAATTAATTGAAATCAATAACTTCGAGTTCTGGCATATTACGTATACGACGCGTGCCACATAGTGAATCAGCAGGTTTTTGTAAGGGGAAATAGTGAAGAGTTTTCCTTTTATTAACTATGTTGATAAGGAATAGTTAATTAATGTGAAGTTTTTGTTAAACAAAATAAAAAGAAAGATATTTTGTTAATAATAATAAATCGGGGAGATCTCCCTGCAGAGACCTATTTTGTTAAAAAAATATGATATTTCCTGCCTTAAAAATTTAATAAATATAATTTTGAATTATTTTCTAAAATTTGTTAACTAAATAAACCTTATTATTTTACTTTTCACAAAGATCCAGTAATATAAAACTTCCTGTGCATTAATTAAGATCAATAAACTCTTGTTTCACCACATTACGTATACGGCGTGTGGGTCCTAATGATCAGCGATTATTGGTGGAAAACATACCTGAAAGTAAACAGAAGTGAGGAAATAATTAGTTCAATTGCTGGGCTTCAAAAGGTAATTGGGTTATGATTAGGCACTTCTGTATTAACATTCATAAGATTCAAACGAAAAGAAATCACATTTTGGTCGGATTTAATTTTATGCCCAACGACTTTCGACCTGTGGGAGCGGCGAAACGGCGTCTAAAGTGACTTTCTAATTAGTTTGGCTTGTCAAGCGAGGTGGGATGTGCTCCCCGAGACCCCAGCCTCTTTTTCTCTCTCCTTCTCTTCACATTTTTCCCCATTTTCCCACCGAGGAAGACGACGCACTTGACTCAATTTGTATGTGTTTTCTGTTTCATTTTTTGTGGAGGTGGCATACCAAAAGGGAAGTCAGAGCAGGGGAACAGGGGAGGCTGCAACCACTTCGACGGTATCAAAACTCATTTCTGCCTTTGGAATTCCGGGAATGTGGTGGAGAGGGGCAGGGGGGAAGAAAGGCAACTGAAGAAACCGACACGAGACTGTATGAAAGCTGAAAAATGTGAGGCCATAAAAATATGTTACAATGCTCGGTTGCGTTATGAAAGAAATTATAAAGGCAACGCTTTCTCAAGAATCTTCGTGTGCGGTATCTGTGGGCGAGTGTATAGGGTGTGAGAGGTGTGTGTGAGTTAGGGCGAAGCCACAATTTCCGCAATTAAATAAAAACGCAAACTTAAGCCGCTGGCTGTGGCGGCGACGGAGTCGGAACGAATGTTGAGTGTCGCTTTGGTTTGCCTGAAATATTTGCATATGCCGTTGGTCCTGCCGCGGTGATGAAGTGGCTCACCCACTCGTCCTGCCCCACACACCAACACACACCCACACAACCACATAAGCCCATACACCCTGCACAAACACACACTTTCACCGAGCTGCAGACACGCAACGCGTTAATGCTTTTTGATTTCTGGCCCAAACATTAGGTTTGCCTTCGCATTTTTCATGCACTGCTATAATTCGGAGTTGCTTATATAATTAAAGCATTAAAAAGATCGTCGATCTCTTAATTTTTGAATCATAATTTTATTTATTATACATTAGAAAGAATTATTGTTTTGAAGCCTCTTAAGTGCTGGTTTGTTTTTAGGTTTTCTAGGCCTTGCAACAAACATAATGGTAAGCACAATTTTTACTAAGGTGTATTATATGCATTATTGGGAAATAAATATGTAAATTTATTAATTTATTTATAAAGAGAACAATTAATTTAAAATAAGAGCTAGCGGAGGAGTTTGAAAATAATATGTACCCTAATTCTTAGTATTTCTCTAATTTAATCCATTAGTACCTATGTTTTAAAACCTGGTTATTGCATTATTTTCTCCTCTCACTTTTTATTAATAATTAATTTCCCAAACCTTCAAATGTCTTCCCTTTTTCCCCCAGTGTGCCAGTGAGTTCATTTTTAATTTCACAGACATGCGAGTGGCAAACAGACATGCGTGTTAATATTTCCACCATTTGCTCAGCAAATTTGTATGACTTTTCCTTGTTTTCTCTCATTTGAACTTAACTTTTCGCCGTTTGTTTTTGGGCCAAAAAAAGATTCCCAACCGGCGGCAAAGGCAAACAGCCGCATTTTTTTTTGGTATATTCCTTTTGGGTCTCTCGTGCAAATCAAATAAGAGTAAAACTTTGCTCATTTGTAGGCCGATGATTTTCCCGGGGCGAATGCGTATCCGTATCCGTAGCCGTATCTCGCTCTCGCGCTCTGTTTATCTGTGTATCTTTGAAGTTTTCGAGTTTGAGCAAGAGTTACAAATTACGAGTATTTGCCATAAAAATATCAACACACTCAGTCGCGTGTGTGTGTGTGTGGCGAGCGCCTAAAAATATGCTTTTAATTTTATATGCATAACAAATTTATGCAAAGTGCGCGGCCGCGTAGCCAG
>VNJV01015789.1:0-23718 GCA_008042635.1 Drosophila nikananu | reverse complement strand
AAAAAAAAAGGTTGAAAAAACCAAGCAAAAAAATGGAAGCCAAGAAAAACGAATGAAAAAATCTCAACACGACACGAACAAGATGGAAAATCTCCACAGGGCAAAGGCAAAGGCAATGAAATATAAAGAAAATTATGGACGAAGAGGAAATGCTCTTTAGAGCAGATTGAAAGTTTATAGAGGGTATTTAAAATGTTATAATACAAAGTAATAACCAAATTCCAGGACTTCTTGAGGGAAGTTTTTTAGAATTTGCAATCTGTAAGCATCTTTTGCCAGCTGGAATTATTAATACTCATAAATATGATATGTCTAGCTTAGGGTGCAATTTAATAAAAATGGTACTCTAAGAGATCCTAAAGTTTTTATTCCATAAAAACAGTATTTAAATCAGTTCAATATATATATATTTATATATAGTATACACAAAGATCAGAGGGCTGTGGCCCTTAACGAGCTGCTTTGCTTCCTCGGCGGCCATCGATTTGAATAGAGGAATCATTAAACCGTTCGGGGATCATCATCATGCCTCCGGCCGAGCCAGCCAATTCCCAGTTCACTCCGGAAGCAAAATGGTTTGGGGAAAATCGAGGGAAAATCTAGGAAAAAAACGCTGGAGATTGCATGCTCGTTTTATTTGCCACCGACTGACCACTGGGGTCCCTGATTGCTGGCCAGGATTGCTGCTGCTGCTGCTGCTGCTGCTCACTCTAACAACAAAATAATTCATTTTCAATTAAAATCGTATCAGTTGTTGTTGCTGCCATTAACAAAGAGAGTAAAGAAAAAACCAGAAGGAAAAAATTGGGGGGAAAGAGGAAAGAACATGGCGAATCACAGCTTGAATCCCGAAATCTAAAATCCGAAATCCGGAATCCAGCAGCGGAATAAAAGGGTTTGGAGTTTGACTTTGGTCCCTTGTGGCGTCGCCGCTTAATTGCCAGTCTAGTCCGCAGCGGGCGGGGTGGGGGTGGGGTCTGGCTTACACAAGGTCACTGATGGCTTAACAATTTAACCCACTCTCTGCCTCCCCTCTCTCTCCCGCCCTGCAGTTCATCCGCTGGTCCAAGTGCCAAATCAATTGGTCGGCGCCCCGGTCCTCACGGATGTCACATTAATTTGCAATGTCGAGGCATCGCCGAAGACCATCAATTACTGGCAGCGCGAAAATGGTAAGTCGCTAAGAAAAAAATAGTAAAAAATAGCGGAAAAAAAAAACTATAAAACCACACTGAGAACATTTTTTTTATTGACTTTTATTGTTTGTACGTAGCTTGCAATTGGCCCGACTTTTCATTTGCCCTTAAAAATATACAAATTACAAAATTCAATAAAGCATATCTTGATCATCACAAAATTATCAACTATCGATTGTCGATTGTTTGTTTATCAGTTAAACTAAAAATGTTCTACACTTTCGTAATGCTGGATTCGATGTATTTTTATTTAAGGGGCAACACCACTGTAGAGTCTATGAGAAATACAACCACTAGTTAGTCCCAGTTTCCGAGAGCACTTACCACTCGAAAATGTATCCTTTTAGCTTTTTGCCACACTTTTTATTTACTGAATTATCGATAAGTATAAGTATTTAAATCATTTTTTTCCTTTTGATATTTGATTTTTATGTTTTAGCATTATTTATAGTCTGTTAATAATTGAGTTTTAAAATCTGATTAGCTATCGATTTCCATAAAACTTGAAAACATGGTTTTTAATCGAGTTGAAATCGATTTTTGCACATTTTTCAGCTTAAATTGTATGATTTCCCCTCTATTTGGTTATTTAAGCTTTCTTATTTGCTTGATTTATATATTTCAAGAATATTTTGCATCCTTAAAGCAGTTATTTTGCATTTTCACATTGTAAATACTTCCCTACACCAGGCTTCCTCATAAATTTCGAAAATTTGTTTTAAGAAACGCCAGAGTTTTTCGAGCTTTTACAGTAGCGTTACCCCTTAAAAAAAGTAACTTTTCAGTGGAGTCACATAAATCTCGAATGATTGAAAGTCCCTTGAAAAAGTGTCTTAAAGTATGCCTCGAGAAATTCATTTTCTTTTTTGGACAAACTCAAAATTTCTTGATCTTCCCCACTGATGGAATAAAATACATTGCATACTTATTGGCGGCCTTTTATGGGATTTCACATCACCAGAGATTTGTGGAGCTCCGCTGATTAAATAAGCTTAAAAAGTATATACATTTTGATATTTTTATTTTCCAATTCAATATTTTGTACATTATAGTTAGTCGGATATTCTTAACCGGAAATGGCACAAAGCGAAAAGTAACCAAATTTTGTAAGAATCGATTTGATGATTTATCATTTTTAAATTTGACAAATGATTGAATAATTTTGTATTAAACGTTTGGTTATTTCAAAATCAATGGTAAGTCCGCAGGACCTGGGATGCGAAGCAAACTGCACAGAGGAAGTGTCCTTTGTTTTAATGCACAATTGCAGAAGTGTTTTAAGTTTTTTTATAGCGAAAACTGCATCAATATTTTGTAGTAGTTATTTTGAATGTTTTGCTTTGCTGGAAATTAAAAAAGCAGCTTGTTATTATTACAAAATCACCCTGCTTCTCTCTCTCTGTGCAGTTTCGGAGTAACCCAAAAGCGGGGGAGTGGCCACGAATTGAATTTTTCATTTAGCATCTGGCTCGAGTTGCAACTCGGACTCGTTGAAACTTTATAAACCTTTCAATGCCGCAATTTGTCTTTATTTGGTTCGTGTTCGAAGCTCAAATATTTTTGTTGTCCTCCCCCCTCGACACGGGGGTTGAAAGGCGGGAGGGCAGAGGCGGGGGTCAAAGAGGGGTTCAAAAAAATGAGCGAGGAAAAGAGTGGAAAACCAGGGGGGAGGAGTGGAGCACCGAAGCTGGAAGCTGAAACTGGAGACTCTTTTGTCAAGTGCATTTGACGTATATTGCAAACGTGACAGGAGTCACGGCGAAAACGTGGAACGCTTGGCGGCGGCGGCGGCCATGCCAGAAATGTCATCATCGATGGCCGCCCGACCACCCCGATTCCCGGAGGCAGGATTCTCCTCCCTCGCCTCCCCCTCCTTCGTAACCACCCACCCCGGCCCCCCGGCCCCCCGGCCTCTCTCCGCCTTTCTCCTCACGTAACTCAAGCTCATTTGGCCTGTCTCCCTGCTTCGTATTCATGACTTCATTCACACCTCCCTGCCACACTCACACCACTCATTCCCCACTGCTCTGAGTCCCCTCCCCTCCCCTCTTCACACCACTAAACACCACCCATCACCCATCACCCACCACCCGCCTCATCTCGCCACATCAGCAACGGGACACTTCGCATTTTTAGCGTCGCTCATCTCGATTTCCCTTCCTCTTCCCGGTCTTCTGCAGGCGAAATGATTATTGCCGGCGATCGTTACGGACTCACCGAGAAGGAGAACAACATGTACGCCATCGAGATGGTGCTGCACATCAAGCGGCTGCAGTCGAGCGACTTTGGCGGCTACAAGTGCATCTCCAAGAACAGCATCGGGGACACCGAGGGCACCATTCGGCTATATGGTAGGTTTATTTTAAATAGCCCCCCAATCCAAAATAAACAAGATAACGGGAATGAAATATATATATGTATATATGAAATATATGTAGTAGAGATATGTCTCAAAAATAAACCCTTTGGAATCCCATTTATTACCCATTTCCAGAAATGGAGAGACCCGGCAAAAAGATTCGCGACGACGACAACAACGACGTATCGGTGAGTCCGGAACCCCCCCCAATTGATCCCTTATATTTTCTATATTTGTTAAATAAAACCATAAATGTCATGTCTATATAATATACCCGTTTTTTATATGAATGCCAACACACTCCCTCTTCTATTCCGTGGCAGCAGAAAAACGAGGTGGTGCTGAAGGAGACACGCCACGAGGACGGGTCACGCAACCAGAACGGCAGGCTCTACAAGGACAGGAATCCGGAGCAGGAGCGCGGAGCCAACGGCGGCGGAGGAGCCGCGTCTGTCCAAGGCGGCCGTGGGACAATGCGGCTAATCGGAACGTTTCTATTAGCCTTTCTGTTGGTGTTATTAACGACGACGATGGCGACGGCGACGGCGACGCCAACAATGGCCTCTGGCCACACAAAGGCCGCCGTTGCCCAACGGGACGGACAATGGATGAAGCACCAAGGAGGACGACGAGGAGGAGGAGGAGGAGTCAAGGCAATGATGAGCTTCGATATGAAGCCGGAACTTTGGGAAAGATCAGCGGGGTTTAATAATAATAGGAGCAATTGGCGACGAAAGCTGTGGGAGAGGGGAGCAGCAGCTAAGTAAGATTATTATTATTATTATTATTATTATACAATTATTATAGCTTAATTCAATTGTAATTATACAAGCACGATTATGATGCAAAGGCCCAGCCATCCTTTGTTGTGTCTGTGTGTGAGTGCGAGTGTGTGTGTCTGGGTGTGTGTGTGTGTGTGAGTGAGTGTCCCGGAAAGGGAGAGCATTAATCAATGGGGGATGCTGATGATTTCCGCCCCACCAGCTAATCATCTTTTACCAGGGCTAATTGCCAAAGGACAAGCAACGCAAAGTGGGGCGACTCTGGGCTAATTGAATGCATATTAAATCAAAAGGACGAGGCGGAGGAGCGGATAAACTAAAGTGTCGTAGTTAAGTGGAAAAGAAAATGCGTTTAAATGTTACCTCGTTAGTGGAAAATGAATTGAAAAAAACAAGAAATGGAAAAACAGAAAAGAAAAGCGAAGAAAAGCGAAGAAAACCCCCAGCAAACGATATTAAATGGTGTTCGGTTCTTTGAATGGCTTGAGCTACTCGAAAAGTAAACAAAGTACGACTACAAAAAGATATACATAAATAAATATATATAAACCGGAAATATATACAACCCAGGCATGTATGCGTACTAAAAACAATACGATAATTATAATGATACCCCGATACCGATCAATATACACCGAAATATGTATGTATATTTCTAATTGTCCTATGGCTAAGTCAGGTTTTATTTTCCATCGATTTGTGTTTGGTTCTGGCATTAATCGTTGTGTTTGTTTCTGGAGGAAATACTCAAAAACTATTTATAAATATATCATATATTAGGTGTTTAATCCAGAGTTCTGTATATAATGCGTATGGCCTGCTCAAAGAGAAAGGAATTTGTGGCTAAAAAAAATAAACGATAAACGATAAATGATAAATGATAAATGATACCTTTGAAGAGATAAAGAACATGTTTAGACGACCTTTTGCTAACCGTCAACTGTATATATTTACACCCCGGGTGATCTGGAGATAGTTTCGTTGTTAATTAAATGGTAAATGGTTCTATTTTGGGACCCCTTTGTTGTCTCCTTCGCTCCATGGCTCAAAAGACTAAATGCGGACCCTAGATTTAAGCCAACTCGCGAATATTTGCAGAGATTCTTTCGCTTATGCGAGGGGGTGGGTGTGTGATAGAGGGAAAGAGTGGATTCTTGGGACTTTTATTAATAAATTAATTGTTATTCAAGTTTATTGCTTAAAACAATTTAAATGAATTTATTTTCCTTACAATTTTAGTTCTTAAAATCTGTGGGAAGTTAAGTTAAGCTGGAAATAAATGACTTTCTTATTTAAAACGTTGGAAGAACTTAATATAATTATAAAATATTCTTAAAAGGTTTATTCAGATTAAAGGAAATTCCTTTTGATTCACTGATATTGACAACCTTTGCCATTTTACTATTCTTTGATATTCTTCCACTGATTCAAGGACACTCTCTTTCCACTCACCCACCACCCTCTAGGAAATCACCCTTTGTCCTGTATATGAATTAAGTGTGTTGCCCAAAAGGTGTGCGTGTTGTTCAGCTCAATTCCACATTTAAATAAATATATACATGTATTGTAAATCGCAGAAAGCAGAAATAAGTGTGCCAAAAAACAAAAAAACCAAATATCAAATATCAAAAAGGCGAAAGTAAACAGAGTTAAAAGCCGGAAGAAGGTGTGTGCATGTGTTTTGTATGAGTGTTCATATCAGTAATATCCTTGCATATATCTATATGTATAATCCACATATCCAAAGACGCCGCTCCCCCGTGTGAACAAACCGAAAAGAAATACAGATAATAATACAAAAATAAAAATAGTTCTTTTGAAGCTGACTACTCAGATGTACTCTGACTCATATACGTACCGGAGAAGGGGAAGCAGGGGTTAAATGGGCGAGGAAAAGTACATTTTAAATATATAATGAAAATACACGTAAAGGATAAAGTTAATTATAGGGAATACATTTTTTTTCGTGGTGGCGGACGCCTAGCAAATCAAAGTTACGTTTAATCTAGACGTGTAAGCATCAGAAGCATATACATATATACCCACATATATATGTATAAATATATAATATAGAGAGATGGAAATCCAAGAGTTGTTCAAAAGGCACAGGCTAAAATAACAGACTAAACTATAGTGAAAATACTAAGGAACTCTAAGTACAGAATCTCCCATTCAAATCGTAAAAGCATTCAATGTCTACGCTACAGCCATACAAAGATAAACCAATTAAACGAAGGATACAAATATTTGACAACTACATATGCATAATGCCACAACCTACAACATGAGAATATCCAACAATTTCAAGATGTAAACCCCAAAAAAAAACAAAGATACGATATGTTTGAACATCAAGATAATAGCATTTAGTTGGAATTTGTGTTTATGTACATAAGAAATGAGCGAACAAGGCATATGTTTGTACTGTAAAATCTGTTTATTATACAACTGAATATTCAAAAAGAGAAACAATGAAAAACGCGCGCAAACGTGACAAAAATCCCCCAAAAAAAATGAGAGAATACAAAACAAAAAAATGGAAAATAAATAAAGAGAAATGCATATGAAAGTATAGAATGTCCAGTATCAATGTTAAGGTTGCAAAAATAATATGGTAAGTAACGCCCTTAGACTGACTATAATTTATTTAAATATAAGCCTCAAGACAGGCTAAATTATACTGGGGATTCCCCTGTGGTAAGTTTTTTGGGAGTTTCCAGCAGGTGTCGTCTTGTTAGAGGCAAGAAAATCTACTTAAAATATTAGATTCTTGCTACTATTGCGCTTGTTCTGCATTGTTTTTATTTTAAGGGTTTTACTCAAAGTACAAATATTTTTAAATACATTTCAGAATATATATACATACATATACAGGGGTGCCACAGAAACCACTTCCGCTGCAAAAACACTGAAAAATAATTCCGAGGTGCCACAGCACTTCCACAAAAATATTTTTCGTGTATTTGAAAACACAAAAAATGGCATCTATCTCGATGCTTCCACATCGATAGATTCTAAATTTCGAAGTCAGGTTCAGTATGCCACATTTTAGAGCTGTCGAGCAACTTTTAATTATTTTCGCGCCAACATTTTAAACTTGTATTTGAATAAAAGAAAAAAAAAAACGAAAATAATTAAAACAAATAGGTTAAATAACAATATTTAAAGAATAAAATAATCAAAAACCTACAATTTTACAACAATTTGATAAAAATGTTTGCTTATCAAATACATGTGTGAGTTCATCTGAGAACATGGCAACCCTGAGAGCCAATATCGAATGGTTTGTGAAAAAACTAAAAACACAAAACTTATTCGACGTTGTATGGCACCTAAAAATTGAATTAGCGGAAATGTCTTTTTGTGGAAATCAAAACACCTGTGTTAAAATTATTATTTAAAACAGTTTTCACAATTAAGCTCACATCATTTCCATTTAATGATCCCATTTGCCCCACACCCACTGCCGAGTGATTAACAGTTTTGTGGAAGCATTTTCGGGGCAACAATTGAATTGATTGTGTAAAAACAGAAGCCACAAATAAATGCTAAATGCTAAATACTAAATGGAAGCAAGCTGAGCAAGCGAGGAGATCAAGATATATGTGTGTGACTACGAGTATATATGGGCGTTTGAGCTCGATTTGTTTCGCAAAGAATAAATACAAAATGCCCAACGAAATGCAAACACAAACTGTGCAAATATTTTGCAATGGCTGTGTGTGTGCCTGGGTGTTTCCGTTGGTCAAATGATGGTGGCCAACACTAACAACTAACTAACATTTTGTATTTATTTTAAGTTGTGTCACCATACAAAATATGCACACAAGCCGTGCCGAGTTATTTATATTGCACAGACACAGACAATGGATGTGGAACTGTGCGACAATTTTTGCCCCAGAACGTTGCACTCACCGCAACTCAACTCGGCAGAGTCCTGAATCCTGCAAGCCTAAAAATGAAAATGCAAAATGTAAAATGGAAAATGGAAATGCAAAATGCAAAATGCAAAATGCAAAATATAAAATGGAAAAAATATCTTTACATTTGCATCTTTTATATTCACACGACACACAGAACCGAAGGCCAAAGGAGAAGGCGGCAAAGATTGCGTTTATAACAATGTGCAGGTTCATGTCAACCAGAACCAGGACCTGAAATAGGACCAGGACCAGGACCAGGAGCAGGACGCGAATGGGGACGCTGATGACTACGATGAGCATTGCCAAGGGAACGCTCGGGGAGAGCGGAGAGCAGGGCGGAGGGGGGTCTGCAATGCACTCAGGGAAATTTTCAATCATTAAACCATTTAGTTGGTTGATTTTTAGGGCAAGAACTAGCCTTGGGTTTAAAGGCATCTTAATAATAAATATTTAATTGTTAAGTTCCATATATCAAATTAAAAAAAAAATAAAGTAACTTAATTTAGAACTTAGATTTATTATATATTATATTATTCTAAGGGAATATTTGAAGACCTAAGGTTTTCTTTTTAAAATCATTTTTATTAAAATTTATATATTTATTGTTAACTATTTATATATATTTTTAATTTTGCAATAATATTTTTCTAAGAGAATATTAAAATTTTTTTTATAAAGTATCTTAGTAATAAATATAACATTGTTTAATTACAAACAAATCTTGATTAGCAATATATATTAAATATTTACTATTTTTATATTTCTTTTAACTTTGCCAAAGCATTTTTCTTAAAGAACACTAAATGTTAAATGAAAATAATTTCCAACCATTCTCACTGCATTTCCCGCAGTGCAGGGTTAAGTTGAATGAAGAAACCCAACCGAATCTGTATCCTCAGCCGTTTCCTCATCCGAAACCAGCTGCCTAACGATGGATCCACCTTGGAGCACTGCGCGGATGCGGATGCGGATGCGGAGAGTCCAACATTGTTGGCAGAGGAGAGACACTGTTGCCTGCATTCTTTCCTCCTGCCACTGCTAATAGTTTAAATTCATCTGCATGTCTGTGTCTGGTTTCACGCTTTATGCACTGCTAATGATTTGATGTCGTCTCCCATTCTCCTGGAATGGAAAACTCAGGGCAGCCCAAGGGAAAAACTGGGCTAAAATCAAAAGGAGGGAAAGCGAGTGAGGCAGCCACGTGACGACGTCAAATGCAAAACTCTCTCCTCTCGGCTAATGCTCCGCCAACCATAGCCCACATTCTTATTTAAATATATAGATGTACATATCTGTATATATATAAATTATATATAGAGCACATTTCCATATATAGTGATGGCCTTTGTGTGCCGTTGATGGATCCAGGAAATGCACAGTTTGCAACTCGTTTTGAATCAAGTTGAAGTTGAAGTTGGCATTGCCACCTGCATCCTGCAAACCAGCATCCTGCTTCCTGCATCCTGCAACCTGCAACCTGCAACCTGGACCCCGGCTAGAACATTTCGAATCGATTAGCCCAAATTATTTACATTGAAGCCACTCTAATTGTGCCAGCAAATAAATAACGAATCAGAAGTGCAGCCAGCCGAGGCAAGTCAAAATATGAATCTTGGCCAAAAGTCCCTCACAGCAATTGTGTGCAAACAATTTGTGAATGTAAACAAGGCCAAGGGAGAGCCGGGCCGGGATTCGTTTTCTTTTTTGTTACGCAAACGTAGGTTCTCTGCTTTTAAATCAATTTAAGTCACAGACATAAGTACCAGCTTAGAGTGTTTATTGAAAAGCCAAAGGAATTGAGTTGGAAGCAGAGGGCTTGAGCAGCTCTAAAGAAGTTTTAGTCATAGTTTTTATTCCATAAACGTTATTTTATTGCACATTTCGGCTAAGCTCGAAGCTTGTAGTTGAGTGGAGTTTTTAAATACAAATCAGACAGTAAATAAATGCGTCGTGCTCATCAAAAGAAAATGTGGTATTTGATTTTTAAAATGTGCTTCAGTCTTTTTTGTCCTTTTTTGTTTTTCAAAATATGTAATTATTTTTTGTTTAAATAAAAATTAATGGAGCTCTTTGTGGTTAAGAAAATCTGGTATTTAAGAATGAAATAAAAGTGTAAATAAATTTATTTGGCCTGCCCTACGTATACGTAATTTTATGTTCGGCATCACGTATACGTAATTTCATGCTTTAGATTGCGTGTACGTTATGGTATATTTAGGATTTTGTATTCGTTAATTAATTCTTTTATATTTCATATGACTTCCGGGTTCTTTTATGTTAAAAACATGTCTAAAATGACGTATCGTTAAATACATTATTTTATAATTAATAATACGTATACGCAATTTTACCCTAAATATTTTATAGGTTATTATTTGCTATTTACAGCAAAATATTAAATAAGCAGGCAGAACCTTTTATAAAAGAAAATGTTGAAAACGGTATTCAATTTATATATTTATATTTATTTGTAAAAACTGCTGACCAACTTGGCCGCTTTTCCAGGCGCTTTTTAGTAACCTTTTCGTCCCATGAACACCCATACTATATCCCCTTTCTTTTCTATACCCTTAAAGTGGGTATGAACGGATTCGTTAGCTTTCTTAGTTACATCTTTATTGGATGGAAAATGGTACATAAGAATAGTATATATTTTATATTGTTCAGCTATTAATAAATTATATATTTCAGATATAATTAATAAAAAACGCAGTTGTGGTTCTTTTTTATACAATTAATTTTTAATTATGGCTTTTAACTTTCTGAAAACATTTATTTTCGACTCGACTTTCTGACTTTCTTGCTGAAAAAGAATCTAAATGATTTAAAGGGCAGCAGATGCGTTACAAGCTTCTCACTTAAGTTATAATACCCTGCCAGGGTTCAAATATAGAATTAAACGCAAAATTAATAGAAAAATTAATATGACCATATTTTTTGTAACACATTCCTACGAACCTTGTTGCAACTAATAAATAATAATAACTAATTGAATTAGGTTTGTATTTAATTAACAGTTGATTGTAAAGGGTATAAAAACCGGGACTTACCAAACCAAAATTTCTGTCTTGGTTGATCTTTTTTTTTTCTTTTTTTGTTTTGTAAATTTCTTTCTTTGCACAGAGCGCGAGTTCACATTTGTTGTGTTTTTTATTTCTTTTTGGCGCAAATATTTGAGGATTTTAATTGTTTGTATTTGTGAGGAGGACAGGGAGGAGCGGAAAAGACAGGGCTAGGGAAAAATGCAGCAACAATACAATAGCAACAAGCGGCGAAAATATTTGAACAATTCCAAAATGCGATAGTAAAGTGTTTTAAGCGGTTTTTGTTTGAATGCGGCCGAGGGTGGCCCTGCCCGGAGTTCCTCCTTGCATACTTCTAGGACCCACTGTGTGTGTTTGTGTGCGAGTGTGTGTTTGCTTGTTTGCTTGTGTTTGCCTGCAGCCTGCACACACACACATGGGCATTTATTTACTGTGCGCATGTTTTATTGTTTAACATTTAAAATATTTGCGCCTGCATAAAATTTGACCCGTCGTGCAGCAGGCCTCGTCCTTGCCGCATCCTTTCCTTGCTTCTTTCATTTTCATTTGGCGCGTTTTTTGCCGCTCGCTCCGCTGTTTGCTCACTCGCTCGAATATATGCTTATTTACTTGCCGCGCTTTTGCTGGGCCTTTTTCCAGGCATTTTTTGCTTGCTTCTTGTTTATTTTTTTTTTTTTGTGTTTTTTTGCCCCTTTCCAATTGAAATCTACCCACAGATTCGCCATCGTCGTCCTCATTGGGTTGTGTTTTAAACTGTTTAAGCATTTAGTTTGTTTGCCAGTTGCAACAAACCAGAAATGAACAAATAAATAAACACTGGCACTGTTTGCCCTCGAATATCCCCCGGCACCGTCAGGATTTAGCAATTTTATAATTAATTAATCACCAGAAATGTAATTAATTCATTAGTAACTAAAGCCTTTGAAGGGTCAGTAATATAAACCATAATAATTTCAATGGACTGACTGAAGGGTGTTTGAAAAATCCCATAAAGTATTTTAAATATTCCAATCAAAAGGAATTAGGACTTTATTTTCTATTTTAATTTAAATAAATTAAAAAGGTATCTCTTGAAAATAATTCCAAGCCTTAAAGAGTTTCTCAGTCATTGGCCTTTCATAATTATATAATATTTTTAAGTTAAATCATTGAATTAAGTTTCTCTCTGTAGATAATTCAAAGATATAGAGAGTTGCTCTGTAAAAAAATACCATTAATTAGCATTCAGTGCCTTAGAGGTCTTGCGAATAACTTCGAATATTCAGCCGGCATTTAGAGGGCCACGCCCACCGGCGCCGAATTCCGCCTTCGCGTTTTGGGGAAAATGGAAAATGGGAAATGGAAATAGGACTGCGAACGCGGTAAGGTAAGAGTGGGGACTATGCCCAACGTGTTGCCCGGGAGGACCCACCTCAACCTCCACCCGGCCTGGGGGCGTGGCAGGAAGATGAGGCGTACGGACAGGACAGACGGCGGGGAAAACCTAAAACTTTCAAGCAGCCCCACATTAATGTGGAGCACATTAGTGCACGTAAGTGTATTAAGGATAATGGATGCACTCATAGATATATTTCGCCAGGAGCCAGGAGCCAGGAGCAACAGCAGCGGGTCAGAGCTGTTCTGCGGTGTCCTGATGAATACAACGAGGTCCTTGAATAGCAGCATTCAGCAGGCAACGGATTCCGATTCGGATGCGGAGGCGAAGGCGGAGGCGGATACGGATACGGGATTCGTGTTCCAGACCCGGTTAAAGGTGCACTTGTGTGTGGATAAATTGCATTTGCCGGCAGCTCCTCGTTTTCAAATATTTTAATATGTTGCCAAAGGACCTAAAGACCTACGTTTTTAAGGCCAAAAATGGTTGGCAGACTCAAATATATACATGAAAGATTTACAGATAAATAAAAGTAAGTTAAGAAATGAATAGAATAATATATTATTAGATTGAGAGAGAGAGAGAGAGGTATAGAAACACAGGGATTTCAGAGACTGGAATAAAAATCAAGAAAGCCAATTAAAATAAATATTACAGAAGCAAATTGAATTCTTAAGAAAGACAAACATTACCCTTATAGAAGAAGACTTTGGCTTAAACCAACCGAAAATATAACATATTTTAAAGATTTAATGAGACTTATTTCCAGCTCGAAAGACCATTGCTCAACGCTCTAAGATAGGGGAAAATTAAGGATATATTCAGGATATATTCAACAATACTAACAAAAAGTAAACACCAACATTCTGTCCAATAACCTCAACCTCTAATACCCGTCACCACAAAGACAATAGCACAAAAAGAAATCATTCCAAAATGAAGTCCTTTTTCCAGCAAACTCAAACGGATTCTTTTCCGGCGCTTCGAGGCTCATCAATCGGAATTGAATTTCAATTGCCATTGTCTGTTCACCTCTCACCTCGCAGGCAACAAAAAACAAAAAAAAAAAAAAAAACGGGGGGAAAATAAAAAGCGACAAAAATATATATGTCTACATATATATTTTATTTTCGTCAGAGTGGCGCCTTGCGGGTGGGTAAAGCATTTTTATTGCCATCATTGTCAGCGGGAATTGTCATCATAAATATTTGATTGTTGCATCAATAAAAGCTTATGACACATAAAATCCATAATTTCAATTGTTGGCCCCGCGGGCGCGGCTCCCCGACTGTGAATGTGAATGAAAAGGAGAACGGGAATGTGAATGCGATTCGAATCGAATCGAATCGAATCGGATCGGATCGGATCAGCCCAAGGTTAATGCAGCCAAAGGAGGCGAGCGATAAATAAGGAATAAACTGGCTATCGGTGGGTGGGTAGGGGGGTAAATCAGGTGCAAAACCGAGGGAGGAGAAAAATTTCGGTGGGAGGTGCTCACTGGCTCATAAATCAGGCGAATCGTTTCATGATTTTCCACAAAAATCATGAAAAATTAAGAGCCCCCACCATGACCAGACCAATCAGTGGTTTTTGTTATTTAAATCGCATTGGTAAAGCATTTAAATTGGTAAAAAGAAAAAAGAGAAATACATTTATGTTGGTATTAATATTCATAATTTACGCATTAATTGAAAACTTAAACTGTGCGAGGATTGCGACGAGTCCTTTGCAGGGATATCTCCTCACTTCATGCATCGCTACATATGACAAATTAATGAAGCGCGCACACGCATACCAACGCCGGTTTATACTACACTGGGGGAAAATTAGTACCTAATTAAATTGTTGTAAATATTGGGGAATTCCTTTTCTGAGTCTCACTATTTTACCAAATATTTTAAGAGAAGTTTCTTAGGGTAAAAAATATATAGTTTATTGGTGCTCTTTTTTAACTTTTTTGTATATAATTTTTTTACCCCATGAAATGTATTTTAAATTACAATTAATACATAAAATAACTTGGTAAAAGCCAAACAGAGGGGTGTTTTGTGAAAATATAGCTGTTAAGACCAGGAAAAATATTTTAAATAAAATTTGCAACCTTAATTAAACAATAAAAATAAAGCTGAAGCTGTAGCTAGTTAAACAAGTTTTTATCGCCTTATAATTCATATACAATTTCCAGGTGAAGTTAAATGACTTTATCAAATTCCAAATATATTTTGTATCTAAATTGAATTATTTCTTTTTTTCTTAAAAATTATTTTTATAATAATATAAGCGTGCGACTAAATCTTTTTGCATATAATACCTAAAATAATTAGTAATCCTTAACCTTTCTTTCTTAATTTTCCCTGTGCACAATATATATATGTTTATGTTATACGGGGTATTTATGTATTTATGTAGTACCTCTGCGGCTGTTCATAAATCAAAATTTATGCCCATCAGGCGAAACCTCGCAGACGTCACATATAACACACATTTTCCACTGTTCGGAGGAGACAACAACAGCAATTGGCGAGTAATTGACATGATTGAGGGTTTGGGGGGGATACTAGGGGTCAGGGGTCAGGGGTCAGGGATCATCGATGGTTAATATGGCATATGTAACATTGACCAATACACAACAATTTCGAAGCGAAGCTGCTGGCAAAGCTGCCGATGTCAGCGAAAGTCCGAAACGCTCATCTGGCGCAAGTGGAAAATGCTAGGCTAAGCAGGAAAACTCCCCCCCCCCCCCCCCCCCCTCTCTCTCTCTCTGGCGCACTGTGAGAAACGAAATGAAAAGCAATCGAAAGTGTCAAACCCAACCCATTGGGGGGGGAAAGCCGGGCGGAAGAGCGAGGGGGTTCAGAGTCAGAGTTGCATGTCCAGAGCTCGTAATTGGTCAGGTCGAGAGGCCTTGATTTTCCCCAGCTCCAAACCTGTCCTCGTCCCCAGCTTCCCAATTATGAGAGGAACTTGGTTAGTCATTAAAAGTTCATTTAGATAACTATTTCTGTTGGTACGACTTTCATTTTACAAGTGTTTGTAAGCAGATACATCACTCAAAGGCAAGAACAATCATTTCTTTCTTCAATTAAAATAATTTTTAATTCATAAAATAATTGGCATTTACTAGTTGAAGTTGTAGTATTTATTACGAAAAATCTCTGCGGGAATTAATTTTTCAGCTAAGCATAAAGCATATATTGAACTTCAAGGATACTTATTCTTTTTGGGCAATCAAGTTTATTCCAACGATCTTTTATTTGTTTGTACTTCGGTTTTGGAAACCGCTACAAAGTGCAATATTTGGATTTTACAAATTGCATCAAAATGGCCAAAGAGATGGCCAGAGCTATCAAAATATTTGGCAAAGGAAATTCCTTTCGTGACCAAGTTTTGTGCTAATCCAGGACTCCGACCTCCATACACATATTGTTCAGCACTCCTCATCCTTATTTTTATTTTTATTTTTATTTTAGTTTTTTTGTAGCCCCCTTTTGGCCTTCTTTATATATGTATATGTATATGTATATGTAGGTATATAAATATATACATTTTATTTCATTTAATTTTGTGCTCTTTGGGAAAGAACAGTGGCTTTTTTATTTATTTATTTATTTTTATACTCTTCCTTCTTCGTTTTATTTTAATTTTAATCCAATTTCTGCCACACAGCGAAAAGAATTTATTTTTATTTTTATTCGGGTGTGTGTGTGTGTGTGTGTTTTTATTTTCCCGATTTTTTCCCCCTGGCTTGTGGCAAAATATATTAAAAGCTACTTACAAAGTGCAGAGCCAAACGCTTTGCCCCGTGTGCAGTCACACACACACACACACTCTCTGTGGGGTGTAACACACCACCCACACACACTCACACACACACAGATATTTGCAATGTTGTGGTGTACATATATATTTTTATATATATATATATATTTATTTATATATACTTGGAGCCTGGCCACGATGACGACGATGGCAATGGCGATGGCGATGACGATGAGGATGATGATGATGATGATGCAAGTGATTCATGCGGAAAACGAGCAACAATTTTGGTTTACCAGACAGACAACGCCAGTGCCAAAAACAACAACAATAATAACAACAATAGAGGCAAAAATAACACAAGAAACAACAACACAGGAAAAAAAAAACAAAACAAAAGGAAATAACATAAAAAAATCGTCGTTTTCACAAGGGAACCCGAATTGTGTATTACCCTTTGTGTGGCCTTAATTCTAAAAATGCATCATAAAGTATATACTTCAAAGAGTACGTAATAATTTAATATTAAGTAAAATAGTATAATATGCAGCGTAACATTTAAAACGTTATGATGCTTTTGAGATACTTAAAAGAAATCTACAAACTAATAAATAAACTTAATATATCAATAAATCAGTACTGCATTTTTATAACATATAATTATTTATAAAAGTTGTCTCATTAATTTCCCTATTACAATTATTAAAATAAAAATATCAATGATTCATATAAAGTCTTTATATAAATATATAAACAAATAAAACAATTGAAAGAAGTTCATTATTGGTATTTGTGTTAGTATTTTTATTAGCACTCAATTATTTATTATTTTATTTTACCATTACGTATTTTTACATTTGATGTTTTAAATATTTTAAACGTATTTATGCAGTTAGCCTCAACTGCAGTTCCCTTTTACCAACGGCATGAAAAATCGAGTCCAGCAACAATCGAGCAAGTCTTACATGTGTTTACACAATGTTTTGTTGTACTTACTCGTTGTGTTGTTGTCCTTACTGCTGTTACTGTCATTATTGGTGTTGTTGTTGTTGTCGTGGTTGTTGCTGCTGTTATTTTCGTGGCCATTGGTCCGGCATCCTTTCGGCCGCCTGCTGTTTCAATTTTATTATGAGTGCAGCAGCAGCAGGAGCAGCGTCCATTTCCCAGCGAGCATTTTCATATGCACGTCCCGCGGGGAGAAAACCTCAGCACATATTAAAAATGGATTAAATCAGTTGCAAAATGTACTTGACCAATGCATGGCCTCTGCTTGGCTTATTCAAATAAAAACAAAAATTTCCATTTATTATAATAGACAACGTGTCGTATACGCAACGTGGCTTCGATATGCCAATAAGAAATTTATTTATTTTCATGAGCTAAGGGGTTTCTTTTTAATTGTAAAAGTTATTAAAAAATGCTTAGAAATTAAATACAAGAAGCAAACTTTTACATTAAGAGGTAATGTAACAATGTAACACATTTATTTAGTATACTATTTTATTACGGAGGATTTTAAAGTGATTCTTAGTTAAAAAGTATATTACTTTACAATGTTGTTACACATATTTTATTTGTACTTGAATTATCCTTAAATTGTGAGTTTTTCCCCCCTAATCCACAATAGCAATTGAAGTGCAATGAAGTGCCAGCAAGTAAGTAAGTGAGTGAGTTCATCCTGGCTGAGTGCCCACCGAGTGCTCCGAGGAATCGGGATTGATTGCTAGCCAAATGAGCATTGATCCTGCATCTAATTTTATCCATGTGAACATGGCTTTGGGGAAATCCCACCCCAAACCTCCGCAAAAAATAAAAAAGAACAGAACAACACACACCGAACAGTACACCTATCCCAAGGATATCATGGAAAGAAGTCAAAATGCACTCATGCGGATAATTCAATATTGGGAACAAATTGTTTTAAACACGTTTCATTAGATTTCGCATTGCAAATGCCATTATACAGACACATGTATGTGCACATATATTGGTACATTTGGATTTGAATTCTAAGATGCAGACAACACGAGGAGCAGGCAGGATGCACATCTTGCTCACTCGCATATTGTTCTTGCCAGTGACAACTGAAAGATTGAATTGAACTTTGCATTCGAGCGGTTTCAGAGCAGGCACTGCGAGAAATAATGTAAAGTAGTAGCTAATAAGGTGTGAGCGAGTGTGAAGGGTGCACGCGAATTTAGTATAATTTTATCGTTTTATTAAGAGATACTAAGGATTAGCTAAATAAATTTAAAAATTTTTTAAATCAAAAGTATCTGCGCAAATGTAGCTAGCTTAAGTATCTAGGCAAATGTAGCTAGTAAAATTTAGCAGAGGCTTTGCAAAAGAAGATCATCTTAATAGCTTTCTCCCAAGTTTATTAACCCAATTGTAATCAAATTTTAAAAATACCTTCACAAAAGTTTAGAGATTACATATCTACTTACCTTTTATACAAATTCAAACTTATTCTCAGTCTTACTTAATCTTAATATTTAAAGACGCCTCTATGCAGAACCTAATTTTTTCCCCTGTGTGGCACTGCGATTGGAGCGGCAGTTTCGTAATTGTGAATTGATTGCTCGAGTGTAGCGAAAACTCTGCAGCAATCCTGGGGGGGGGGGGGGGCGGGGTGTGTGTGGAAAAGCGGAAAAGTCAGGCGATCAATTCGGGAGTCCCCTCAATGCGATTTGTCTTGTGTCAGATTTGAGTGACAGAGCCGTTTGTTTGCCTTTCGCTGCTGCTGCAGCAGCAGCATGTGGAAGGACATCCGATACACACACACACACATATGCATATGTACATTAGTCCTTTGGCAGGCGACGAAATTGTCACCAGTCCTAACTGAAATTAGATTAAGCTTCCCAGATTTTCCGAATCTTAGTTACCGGCGAAATTTATTTATTTTACTTTGTTAATTTTTTTTCTTACCATTTTCTTCTTGCTTTACATTTTTTTTAAATTTATATATATTGCATAAAGATAATTTTTTTATATTTATATTTTTATATAGTCCTTGCCAGATTTCGCTGCGCTGCTCAAGTTGATTTCTCTTGACTGATTTACGGCACGTGAGCCAGCTACACCGCCCCAGAAAATCCGGCGGAAAACTCAGGCGGCGAAAAACAAGCCGAGAATCAAGCCAAGTGGCTTCGAAAACAATTTCCCACGGGCAGGCAGGGGGAGAAGAGAGAAGAGAGAGTTCGGGCCGAGTTCATTGTGGGGAGCAGCAGGCCCACAGTGCATTAGGGCGCTCGTATAATGCGCTTTCCCGCCGCCGATTTTCTCATTTTCCCCGGGATCGCTTTGTCTTCCCCCCCGGGATTGCTTCACGCCAACTTTCGCCTCATAATTTGGCAGTTGCGTTGTTTGTCGGCCTCTTATTGTATTATCCTGTATTGTCGTCCTCGTCGTCGCCGCTTGTTGCTTTAATCTTTGGCAGGGAAAAGCCTCGGAAGAGCTCTGCCCCCCTCTTTGTTTGCCACTCATTATGCGCTTAATTTTCGCTTTTCATTTTCAATTGCCATAATTTAGTTTTATTTTGCCTCATTTTCCGAGGGTTCTGCTGCTCACCTGGCAAAAGTTTTTGCCGCACAAAAAGAGAGCGCAGGGAAAACTCCGGTTATGCGGATACGGAAATGGGGATAAGGATGGCATATTTTCATTTGAAAACCAGGCTGCGTCTGATTACATCATAAGAAATGCGTAATAATTGCGTTAACATAACGGCCTTCGGGATGGGAAAGAACACCGGCAGAGGAGTAAGTAGAGGATGAGACATCTTCATCCCCCAAGAAGCCCCCAGAACCCCCAGAACCCCCAGAACCCCCATTCCCTGGCCACATTAAGCATCTACAAGCACGCAATGTGGGCGTCCATATAGCTTTCAGATATATATAATATATATATATATAGGTACTTGTTCTGCAGAAGCGGGAAAAAGACATAATATAAAACTTCATCAAATTGTCTTCGCCGCTTTCTTTAATGCGCCAAGTTGAAAATTTAATTTACACATTAATTTCAAGTGGCGGCGCATAACCTTTTCCTTTTATTTCCAACATTTGCTTTTAGTTTCGTTTTATGGCAGCTTCTTTAAAAACTCGATTGTAGTTAATATTTCTTAGGAATTCTTCGGAATATGTTTCAATAATAATTGAAAATGGTTTTATGAAATGGTTTTTATGTTGAAAAATCAAACGTTTCCTGGGTAATAGTTATTAAAACAAATATAATAATAAATACAATCTATAATATGATTAGGAATTAGATATCAGACACAAATTATAAAGTTTAATAACCTTTAATTACATATTATTAAAAATTCGGCCAAGAAAATATATATTTAAATTACCCTTTCCTGGAAATTAGAACACCTAATTTCAAATAGGAAACCCCCAACTAATTATTAAATCACCTAAAATAACAACAAGTGTTTCTGCACACAACTACTTAAAACATTAAACAAAATCCTACTATACTTTGGGGCTAACTACAGAATTAGCATTTTCAGACATTTTACACCAGGCATCGTGCGTAAAGTCCCTTTAATCCATGGCCTTATCTACCTGTTGCCACCTGTTGACTCATTATCCAGGGCAGCCCGGCCCAACCACCCACCGCTATCAATGCAAAACACCAGCCGTTGGAACTGGCCATAAATCAGAACGAATGCAATATCATTAGTGCCAGACTCTGAACCCACAAGAAACTGCATTAGAGGAGTGGGCAACAAAAAATATGAACACAAAAATAAAGACAATACAAGTACGTTACAAGTACTATAAATGCAAAAAATATACTTATATAAAATGTGTACCGCAAAGCGGCAAGCTCCTTCGTTTCCTGGCTGTAAAAACTTGAAAAATTGATTGAGCGCGTGAATAACAGCAAGTGAAATGGCTTGCCGGGGCGTGAGTTCCTCAGGGATTCCATCCAAGGGAAGCTAGTACATGTTTGCCCATACAAATGTCTCTGCTTACGACTTTCGACTCAACGCAACTCAGCCCGACTCGGCGGAAGGCAATAAAATGTACAATGTGCCACTGGAGAGGGGAAGATTATAGGGTATCTATATACCAGACATGCCCCACCCCAAACTGAGAGCTGAGTACTGAGAACTGGGAACTGGGAACTCCGAACTCCGAACTGCGAACTGCAGTTTTCGCATTTGTATGCCAAAAACTGCAGGAGTTAGGCAAGAAATCGGCATTTCAACTATGGGTTACCCTGTAGAATGACAAGAAAAAATGATACAATCACTTGAATGTGTTCAGAGTAATTTTAAATATTTAGTGAATACATACGTTAAATTTTACGTTATTATCAGAAATAAATTTAAAAGTCTACTTTATTATCAAGCTTATTGTATATTATCATATCGTATTAAGTGAAGTTTAGTATTAAATTAGGCTTTTGTGGTTAAGTTATTTATTGTGCGCCAAGAAAGCGTAAATAAAAAGGAAAATTCCTTTGAAAACCTTCGAATTTTTTAAACCTAAATACAAAAGATTTTTAAATGTAGAAGGAAAGTAATTCAAATGTACTTACTATTTCTTTCGTTAAAAGACATATTTTATTTTGCAATTCAGACAAAACAAACAAAAGAACTCAAAGGACCCGCTGACATAGCATCATGGTGGCTCACAATTTGAATCTACATCAGTGAGGTAGAGTACAACAAAGCAAAATAGTTGAGTGGCGTTTTGCAGTTCTTAGTCCGTAGTCCTTAGTGCTTAGTCCTTGCCAAAAGTAACACACACAGACACATTGAGGCAGTCAAACAGATATGGCAACAGTATCATTCCACATAAGAGGGATGGGGATGGGGATGGGGATTGGGATGGGGATGGGGATGGGGATTGGGAACTTGGACGGGATAGGGGAAGGGGTTAACCCCCTGAATTTCGACCCGCTTGACTCTCGAACTGCCGAGAGCTCCGGGCATAAACAGCACGTAGCCGGGAAGCTAAAACACCACGTAGCATTATCGATGTAATCACCGGATAAGCTAACAAGTTGCCAGGATTTTCACGCATACTCCGTTGCACTGGGGCAGCGGCAGCGGGGGGAAAAGCCAACTGCAACTGCTTGGAAAGCGTGTGGAAAACAAAAAGAAAAGAGCAGTGCAAACTTTACCCCCCTCCTCTACCTCGCCCCACTGGCTCTCTGTCTAGTTTATACGTAATTTTTTCCTCTCTGGCATTTTAGAGTTTCGCATTCGATGGTGGAGAACAAATGGGCAGAGGATAAGGAGGAGCAGGAGGATGGATGGATGGTATATGGAGGGATTCCAGAACCTCGTACTTAGTATGGATAAACTGTTTTGATAACTAAAAACGTTCAAGTTATTGATATTGCAAATATTGTGTGGAATTCGATTTCATTCCTCGACATTATCCACAGTTTGTTGTTTATTATACCCTTGCAGCAGTGAAGGAGACATTTCCGACCCTATAAAGTATATATATTCTTGATCAGCATCAACGAGTCAATCTAGGTTTGACTGTCTGTCCGTCTGTCCGTTTAAAAAAATGGGTAATGATGATCATAATGATCATAACTTGGCTAAAACTCAACCGATTTCAGTCTGGTTTGGTTTTTTATTCTTGGTTTTTGAAGGAGAACGTTTCTGCATTTAAATCTCGATTTCCAATTTTGTGGCCAATTTTTGACAATTTTGACGATGTAACCCCTTAAAATTTTTTGTGAAAAAATGGGATCACTTCTGAGGGGTTTTTTGGTCACAACTTGGCTAAAACTCAACCGATTTCAGTCTGGTTTGGTTTTTTATTCTTGGTTTTTAAAGCAGAACATTTCTGCATTTAAATCTCGATTTCCAATTTTGAGCCCAATTTTTTGACAATTTTTTTTTGTGAAAAAATGGGATCACTTCTGACGGGTTTTTGGGTCACAACTTGGCTAAAACTCAACCGATTTCAGTCTGGTTTGGTTTTTTATTCTTGGTTTTTGAAGGAGAACGTTTCTGCATTTAAATCTCGATTTCCAATTTTGTGGCCAATTTTTGACAATTTTGACGATGTAACCCTTTAAAATTTTTTGTGAAAAAATGGGATCACTTCTGAGGGGTTTTTGGGTCACAACTTGGCTAAAACTCAACCGATTTCAGTCTGGTTTGGTTTTTTATTCTTGGTTTTTGAAGGAGAACGTTTCTGCATTTAAATCTCGATTTCCAATTTTGTGGCCAATTTTTGACAATTTTGACGATGTAACCCCTTAAAATTTTTTGTGAAATCACTTCTGAGGGGTTTTTGGGTCAC